>PISW01010489.1:0-49257 GCA_004023785.1 Mungos mungo | reverse complement strand
GTGGCATCTCTGACAAGGTGACCGAGGCCTTCCCTCTAGCGAGAGAACATTCCAGCTACAGCCTGCTGAACACAAGCCAGCCATGTGAGGATCCAGGGGGAGAGCATGCCGGGGAGAAGCATATCAAGTGCAAAGGCCCTGGGGCAGGAACATACTTAGAGCACTGGGGGAGCAGCCAAGAGGCGGGAAGGCCTGGGGGTAAGTGGGTGCTGGGTGAACGGAAGGAGGGGGTCCTGGAGGGGAGGGCTGGATGGGGTGGGGGTCATGCAGGCCTTGGGCTGGGGCAGACCTCAGGCTGGGGCTCCAGGAAGGAGCTAGAGAGAGCCAAGCCCAGGAGCGCTGTGATCTGATTTGCATTTTTAAAAGCTCTACTTGGAGGCCCTGTGGTTGCAAAAGACAGAGCCCACCCACAAGGCAAGGGGTGGAGGCTTGTTAACGCAGAAGGCACTAGGGAGTCTCACTGATCCCAGATGCAGGGACTGCTGGGATTGGGGACCCATCCGCAGCCAGGGCAGCCTCTCTCTCTCTGTCCCAACTCCAAGGTCTGCTCTTCGGAATACAGGCAGTTACTTCTGCCCTTGCACTTTGTCCAGCCCTGCGGAGCCTGGCCTGTCTTTCAATTCTCCAAATTCCCAGGACCGAGAAGCTGATTGGCCCAACCCAGGTCAGGTGCCCAGCCCGAGAGGCCAATCAGCACAGCCAGGGAAGGGCAAGCCCACCCAGGAAATCATGGCAGCCACCACTGTTGGTGGCAAAACTCTCAGAGAAGGAGGAGGTCTGGGCCGGGCACACACCTTCCTTGACTTCCTGCCTCCCTGTCTCCATCTCAGTCCCCAGCCCAACTCCACAGGAGGCCACCAGAGCTCCTGGAGCTTAGGGAAGTGAGGGACTTCCCAGCCAGAGCAACAGGGGACCCCAGAGGCAGGGGCAGCAGAGTGGACCGGCCAGATCCTAAAGATTGAGCCTGGGGTGAGGCAGGCAGGAGGACTGCTCTGCAGACCCCAAAACCAGGAGCCAAGCCGGGAGCAGACAAACAAGAGGCCATGGGTCAAGGTCAGGGTGATTGCCGGAACTGTGGCTGGTGCCCATGGCCAGTGTCCTGAGCCTGCCAGGCCTGAGGGGGCAGCCTGGCTGAGAGCCACTCAGTCGGAGGCACCTGTGTGCACTGCAGGGAAGAGGGGGATGGGCGGGGCTCCTCTGGTGGCTCCAGGGCCTCCTCCCTCAGACTGGGAAGCTCCGTACCCAGACCGCTCCGAGAACCCTGCAGAGGCGGGGCTGGCAGCTGGGACTTGCCTGCGCCCCCATCCATCAGCCGTGCAATTACAGAGGAGTGCTCCGGGAGGAGCTGCGGGAGGAGGGGGCTGGGGGAGCTGGGAGGCTGGCATAGAGGGGAGGGGAGGGGCCCCCTCTCAATCTGCAGGACCAGAAGGGAAGGAGGGAGGCAGAAACAGATTCAGCAGGTTGAAGCAATGAGGACACAAGGGTGGGGACAGTGAATGAGAAAAAGACAGAAAACAAGAAAAAGATCAGGACGGAGTAAGGCAGAGGCAAAGGAACCAAAAAAAAAAAAAAAAGAGAGAGAGAGAGAGAGGTAGAGATGAAAGTGAGGGGTAAACAGTCAGTCCAAGAGGGAGAATTGCCTGGGTTCAAAGCCAGGTGTCACAACTAGTACAAATAACTTGGGTCGGTTTGCTAACACCACTGAGTGGGTGGCTTAAACGACAGAAACTGATGGTCTCACAGTTCTGGAGGCTGGAGGTCCAAGATCAACATGTCGGCCCGGGGGTCCCCTCTGAAGGCTGTGCGGAAGAATCTGCCCCAGGTCTTTCTCGCTGGCTCTCACATGGCTGCCTCCATGTCCCACGGCGACCTCCCTGTCTGCATGCATGTCCCCAAAGTTCCCCTTTTCATAAGGTCACCAGTCACATGGGCCACCCTCGTGGCCTCATTGAACCTGTTTACCTCTGCAAAGGCCCTGTCTCCAAACAAGGTCGCAGTGTGAGGTTAGGACTTCAACATATGAATTCCAGGGGGCACACAACCCAACCCATCTCATTCCTTAACCTGTCTGTGCCTCGGTTTCCTCGTCTACAAAATGGGCATAACAATAAAGGATCATTCTGAGGCTTCGGTGAGTTACTGAACATAAAGTGGGCCGTGTAGTAAATACATAATAATTGTTAGTTACATTACAATCTTTATTAATCATCATCTGGTGTGGGAGGCAGACTAAGGGACACCAAGATGTCCACGCCTTAATATTAAGAACCTGTAAATATGGCCCTTCCCATGACAGAAGGGATTTTGCAGGTGTAATTAAGGTTGTGAATGCAATGGTGAGACTATCTGGGATTATCCAAGTGGATCCGATGTAACTAGAGAAGTCCTCCAAAGCAGAGAATCTCATCTGGCTGGGGCCAGAGACAAGTGCAACACGAAAAGAACTCAGGCACCTTTGCTGGCCCTGAAGACGGAGGAGGGGGTCACGAACCACAGACCACAGTGACCTCTGGAAGCCGAGCACAGCCATCCATTCACAGCCAGCAAGCAAACGGGGACCTCACTCCTACCACCTCAGGGAACTGACTTCTGCCAACGGCAAGAATAAGCAGGAACAGGTTTTCCCCGAGAGCATCCAGAAAGGAACATGCCTGCTAACCACCCTGAATTGTGGGTGGGAGAGAGTGTGCGGCACTTCCGGCCCCCAGAACTGTGAGAAAATAATTCTGTGTTATGGAGCCATTAAATCTGTAGCGATTTTTGTTAGAGCAGCAATAGGAGACTAATACATTCTGAAAACACCAGTCAAAAGGGAGTGAGTGAACTGATTGACCAAGTCCTCTGGCTGGAAACCAGAATGATCTCGGTGTCCCCTGGTGCCAATGGGCAATTCTGGAGGCCACGGAAAACTACCCACTGGAAGACCCCCAGCACGCTGACCTTTGGCACCTGAAGGTAGAGAGCAAAAGCCAAGACGAATCTGTGCCAAGGCGAATCTGTGCCCAGGCAGGGAGACACCTGTGGGCCCCCAAGAAGCTACAAGCATCCCTGGCCCCCATACCATAGCCCTCCACCCCTCCAGAGTGCCCCCCCACCATGGCTGGCTGTACAATGGACCCAAAGGTGTTATGTCCTCATCCCCTGACTCTATGAATATGTTACCCTACAGGGTAAAAGGGACCTTACAGACGTCACTGAGGATCTTGAGTTGAGAAGATTAGCCTGGATTATCTGGGTAGGTCCAAGGTAATCACGAAGGTCCTTATAAAAGGGAGACCAAGGACTCAGAGTCAGAAAAAAGATGTGAAAACAGAACTAGAGGTTGGCATGACGTGTTCTGAAGCCAGAGGAAGGGCCACGAGGTAAGGAATTCAGGAAGCCTCTAGAAGCTGGGAAAACCAAGGAGACAGACCTTCCTCTGGAGCCTCCGGAAGGAACACAGCATCGCAGATGACTTGGTTTTAGACTTCTGACCCCCAGAACTGGAGGAGAAGTATGTGGTTTCAAGCCATGAAGTTAATGGTCATCTGAGGACCTGGACTCGGAGTCAGCGGGCCCAGAACTGAGTCCCAGGGTGCACTTCACCCGGCTGGGCAACCCTGCGTGAGTCACTGAACTTCTCTGGATCACTTTCTCATCTGTAAAATAGGGGCGATGACTTCCCTGGGCCCACTCCTCAGCTGTGAGCCGCATCACCAGGTGAGGGACCCATCTTGTCCTAGCTGCTGGCACCGGAACTCCTCGGAGGGACAGAAATGACTTCGCTGAAACAAATGTTTCGACAAGTGCTCATATAGGAGGGTGCACACAGAAGATGGTACGTTGGCTCTGGCAAGGACGACCTCGGGGGAGAAGGGAGGCCTCTGAGCAACAGAGGGGTGGCATGGGGCACCCCCTGGAAAACCCAGGTGCAAAAGAACCGGCCAGCCAGATGCCAAAGCTCCGCACTGTGCAACAGCGCCTCCCACAGACCCTCAGGAAAATCAGCAAAAGCTCTGAGCCTCTTTGAGAAGGTCAGCAAGGAAACCCTATAGAAGGGGCAACACCTCATCTGGGGGCCTAACCGCCTTCAGGGGGACACCCAGCCGCACGACACCCCAACCCCAAAGAGCTCAGGAGGCCCCCGAAACCTGCAGATCGTAGAGGGGGGGCCTGGACCCCAGAGACCACATGCTCTGCGGGGACCCGTGCCAGCAGTGCCTGGCTCTCAGGAGTCGGGGAGGCCCCACCTGCAAGCCGGTGCTCAGGAAGAAGAAATTAGACCGGAGAGCCCTAGGTGCACGCTGGAAAGTGCTGTTTGACCTTGAGGTGCCAGCATCCGAAGCCATTTCCTGCCCACGGGGCTCTCAGTACCCTCTGCTCTGCAGCACATTCTTCCATGTTTGCCCCTGAGAGAAGTGCCCCTCCCCCTCCCCACACCTGATGGAGCGTCAGCTCTGGACGTCTGGTGTCAGCAGTACAGATCGGGATGGCACCAAATCTCCCTGCACAGGAAGCCAAAACCAGGGCGACGATCCCCAGCAGGGCTGGGGAGAATGTGACCATCTAGAGCTTCCGCAGGTCCTGGGCCACAAATTCCCTATGCAGCCTTGCCGTCCACAGTCACCCTCCACAGGAAGTCTGCAGAGTGGGAGTCCAGATACGCAGAGACAGCAAAGCAGGCGCCGGCGCCTCTGTGGGCTCAGAAGGGGGCTCTGCTGTGCCGGGCAGTCGCCTGCAGTGTGGGGACACTCCCCGACAGGGGCTCCAAGGAGGGCGAATGACAGCCCAGTCCACAGGCCCAAAGGGCCATTTGGAGAGGAAACTCAAGGTCATTTCCAGCAAGGTCTCCTGGAGGGTCTGTGGATTTGGGAGGCAGAGGGACTCACTGGAACCACATTCGTCCGGAAGGGAGGCTCGAACCTGGGAGAGTGTGTATGCAAAGCCAGCCGCCCCCTGAAGCTGGGCCCCCTGGCACCCCTGCCCGCAGCAGGGCTTTGAACCCCCAGGCCTGCGGGGTTGGGGTGGGGCTGGGGGCCCATACAGATGAGTGCTATTCGGCTCCATCTGCGGGGCTGTGCCTGACGGCCAGAGCCTTCTGATCATCCAAGAGCCCAAACCCCAACTCTTAATCTTTCCAGTTTGAACGGCGAGGGTCCTATTTGACCCCAAAAGCCACCCAATCTGGTGGCTGGAATCTGGCTGTGGCCGTGGTCCATTTCAGACCATGTGGACAAGGGGAAGGGGCAGAGCAACTATCTAGAAGAATCCTGGGTCCCTGATATGGAGCTGAGGTGCCTAACTAATCGAGGCTTTTATGTGGGAGAGAAAATAAAAAGCTTCTATCTTGTTTAACCCACTGTCATGTTGGGTGTTTGGCTCCGTGGTCAGAATCCTAACTAAGAGACTTGGCCACAAATTCCCCTGCAGGACGTTCAGGGAGCCCAGCCAACGCGTGCCAACGAGCGCCAGCAGGCAGCCCTGACCTAAGGTGATGTTCTAAACGGAACCTACTAGATCATGTCACACACACACACACACACACACACACGCACGCACATGCACGTACACCCGCCTAGGAAATTCTCCGAGTTCCCAGCTGAGCCCAAACTCCCTGAGAGCCCAAAGCAGGGCCTTCACAACGAGCCCAGCATCTGGTCCCGCCTCCCACACTCCTACACTGTCACTGTCGTGGCTCCAAACTACCCACAGCTCCCAAGTCTCCAAGGTCACGGCCTCCTCCAGGCAGCCATCCACTCCCCCAGGCTGAGTCACTCATGGCCTCCTCTGCCCTCCCACCACCCCTTAATCTAATACCCTATTAATACCCTATTATGTCATGTGGCTTCTCGTCACATTTAGCTCTGGAAGCAAGGGCTCCAGAGATAGACAGGCTGAAATTCTGGTGCCCAAACTTGCCAGCTGTGGGATCTTAGGCCAGTCGCTCAACCTCTCTGGGCCTCAATAAATTTCCTCATCCGTGGACTGGCGATAATACTGATGAAACATTTAACAGGTAGAGACAGAATGACTTTGGGGCCGGGTAACAGGTGCTGAGCACACAAAACTGCACCGGTCACCGTGAAGCTGACGCACTCATGGTAGGAATTGGCTTGAAATTAAATCCTATACCAAAATAAGTGACCTCAACACAGCTGTGATGAAGGGACCAAGGAAAAGAACCATGTGGATAATGGGGAGGATCCCAGCCCAGTCTGGAAGAGGGGCCAGAGAAAGTTTCCTCAAGCTGGTGGCACTTGTGAAGAAACCCAAAGTAGGGGCTGGGTAGACAAGAGAGGAGGAGAGAGCTGCAGGGAGAAGGAATGGTCTGTGCAATGGCCCTGAGGCAGGAAGAGAATTTCTTTTCCCAGGAACCCTAAAGGACAATGATAATGATGTTTGAGGTCTCCAGGGCCGGGACCAGGGCTTGGTGTGCAGTGAACCCGGCCAGAGGAGTAAGGGACACTGTTCCAAGCCCACCACCCTCTGGCTCAATGACTGACTGTGTTACCACGCGTTGACAACTCGCTGACCGGAAGAAAGGGGCTCCAAGAATCAAGGAAGACTTCTTGGAGGAGGACAGCATTTGCACTAGGCTTTAAGGAAGTCTGTATTTGGGGTTTTTTTTTTTTATGTTCTTTATTTATTTTTGAGAGACAGAGACAGTGTGAGCAGGGGAGGGTCAAAGAGAGAGAGAGACACAGAATCCGAAGCAGGCTCCAGGCTCTGAGCTAGCTGTCAGCACAGAGCCTGACGCGGGGCTCGAACCCACGAACCACGAGATCATGACCTGAGCCGAAGCCAGATGCTTAACCAACTGAGCCACCCAGGTGCCCCAGGAAGTCTATATTTGTAAATATTTATAAATAAAAGCATACCCACTGGGGAATTACTAAACAGCTATGACAGACAGTGGGGCAGAAAACAAACAAGAGCCCAATCCGTATTCCAGACTTGGGCAAATGCCTGAGTTCCACTGTCAGGAAAAGAGCAAGTACACAGTCATACACCCAGCCTCCCGCCGCCCTACGTAAGTATGTGGCTGTATGTGGGGAGAAAACAAGAGGAAAAATACGACCCAACTGAAGAGTGGACCTACCGGGCTGCTTTCGCCTTTGACAATGAATACCTATTACATTGTGATTAAATGTCTCTGCGTTTCTAAAGCAAAGCAAATCAGAAACATGCTTCTCCTGGCCTTGCAGGAAAAGAGGCGCTCTCTGTTCTTGCCCGGCCCCTGCCCTGCCTAGGCCAGGACAAGACCCTCAGGGGGAGGCCTCGGTGCACCTACTAGTCCTCAGAGTGTGGATTCGGGGGCTCTGGGGCCAGGGGCCAGTGCAGAAGCGAGGGGAGGAATCAACTGCCACTGAGGTCTGAGCTCGGTGGTTTTCCAGAGTCGGAAGTCTGAGAGGCGGGGCAACGTCCTGCCAGACGCAGAGGCCCCCTGTTTCCTGTGGCACCAGGGGTGAATAGGGACTCAGAAAGGGGAGTTCACCCATACGAAAGGTGACCAGGAAAATCACAGCTGCTTCGAGGAGTGACTCCTCGCATCTGATCTGTCCTCAGTCACAAAGGAGAAACTGAGGCAGCTCAGCTGGCACATGGTGAACTTGTCCCCACTGTACCGTGGAGCCCCTTTGTCATAACAGCGAGCTCCCCCATGGCTTATACTGGGCCCTGGGGACCCGAAGCAGCAAAAGGCTACGGACGCCGGAAATGGACAGTTTTCATAATTCTAGAACAGGGCCCTGTAGAAAGCCACATCGTAAACATTTTAGGTTTCATGGGCCGCCATTTGGTCCCTGCCACAGTTACCCAACTCAGACACTGTATCAAAAAAGCAGCCATAGATAATATATAAACAAATGTACGGCTGTGTTCCAATAAAACTTTATTTACAAAATGCACAGTGGGCACAATAATGTGAATATTCTTAACACTACTGTTTTCTACCACAATTAAAAATAAAAATTTTAGGGGCACCTGGGAGGCTCAATCAGTTAAGCGTCCGACTTCAGCTCAGGCCATGATCTTGGGGTTCAGGGGCTCCAGCTTCTCGTTGGGCTCTACGCTGACAGCTCAGAGCCTGGAGCCTGCTTTGGGTTCAGTGTCTCCCTCTCCCCCGCCCCCTCCCCTGCTCATGCTCTGTCTCTCGCACTTTCTCAAAAATAAGTAAATATTTATTTTTTTATTAAAAAATTTTTTAGTGTTTTTTTTTTTATTTTTGAGAGACAGAGAGAGATAGCGTGAGCAGGGGAGGGTCAGAAGAAGAGGGAGACACAGAATCTGAAGCAGGCTCCAGGCTCTGAGCTGTCAGCACAGAGCCCAACGTGGGGCTTGATCCCACGAACTGTGAGATCATGACCTGAGCTGAAGTTGGATGCTTAACCGACTGAGCCACCCAGGCGCCCCAATAAATAAATATTTAAAACTTTTTAAAATAAATAAATAAAAAATAAATAAATAAAAATTTTACAGGTGCCTAGGTGGCTTAGTTGGTTGAGCGTCTGACGTTTGATCTCAGCTCAGGTTTTGATTGATCTCAGGATTGTGAGTTCTAGCCCCATGTTGGGCTCTACACTGGGCATGGAGCCTACTTAAAAATAAATTAAAATATTTTAACTTTAATTTTTAAAAAATTAAAAAATTTTTCACATTTATTCATTTTTGAGAGACAGAAAGAGGCAAAGCACAAGTGGAGGAGGGGCAGAGAGAGAAGGAGACACAGAATCTGAAGCAGGCTCCAGGTTCTGAGCTAGCTGTCAGCACAGAGCCTGATGCGGGGCTTGAACCCACGAACCGTGAGATCATGACCAGAGCTGAAGTCGGATGTTTAACCGACTAACCCACCCAGGCGCCCCTAATTTTAATTTAAAAAAAAAATAGGTAGTGGACAAGATTTGGCCCCCAGGCTATGTTTCACCAACCCCTGTTCTAGAACATGGGAGCCACAAAGACCGTCAAAGGGTACAGTCTGTTCTGCCATCAGACAGGTTCCGTTAACACAGGTCACCCTGTCCATGACTGGTAAGTAGGGGAAGGACATTAAGATAATGGAAAAATTGTATCTGTATAGGATTCTTCCCGGCATGTTAATATTTTTAAAGTCAGGAACAAGCACAATCTAAGAAATACCCATAGCGCGCGCGCACACACAGAGAAAAGGAAAAAAGAAATACCCTTTGCAGGATTGAAGAACTTAAGAAAGAAGCTGGAAGTCTGTTGCAAGCAGTCACCGGATTAGGGGCTTCAAGGACCGCTGTGCGGTCACGGATGAAGCGAGCCGGGGACACGGCAAATTGAGATGGAGACGCTACAGAGTTCTCCTTCCTTTCCTGGAAGAACGGATTAACGATGAACACCACGCTTTTGATCGTATCTTCCGTGTTGATGAAAACGGTTCTGATGAGAAGCCTGTGCCTTCTAGGACCTACGCCCCCCGAGGCAGCCGGAGCGTGTGATGTCAGTCAACCCCACCGCAGCCCCCTCCACGGAGGAGAGGGGTCTACTAGCGACGGTGGCTGCTAACATTTATTGACCACCTGCTGTATGCGCCCATTGTGCTAAGTGGTGCTGTGTATACTCTCTCCAATGACGACCCTGTGTTATCAGCCCCGTTTTAATAGAAGGGGACATCGAGGCTCAGAGGGTAGGGGATCCGTCCATGCCAGTAATTAGACCCAGGGGAGGCTCCTGTCAAAACTTCCCGCGTGCCCATGTTGTCCCCAATGCCCCCCTCTCCCCGCAGTAGGCATGCCCAACAATCCTGCAGCTCGCCTCCACCTTTAGAGTTGATTATTCAAAAGACAGAGAGAGAACCCAGGGAGAGAAATCACATGCTGCCCTTCAGAAGAGCTCCCGCCGACATGTGGGCAAACCAAATCGGGTGCAGCTCTGAGGACGGAGAAAGTCAAACCGGTTTGTCCCCTGGTTGGAACTCCAAAATCAGCAGAACCCAGAGAGAAAGGTCATTAATGAAGCCTAATTGCAGGACCCCCAAAATAACTTTGCGGTGATCATTTAAAGAAGTACAAATGCTGAGGCTTAATGGCAAGTGGGGGCAAGGCATCTTCAAAGCTCAGAGGTCAGCTCTGCTTTGGCCACAGACCCATTCAGAACGGATCGCGCCCAGGACCGAGCGTCGGTGAGGCTGTAAGCGACACGAGCGTCCAGCACCTGCCTCAGGAATATAAACTGGAGGCCACTTTGGAAAACCACTTAGCATCATCTGACGGAGGTAGCAGGTGCGTTCTTCCAAGCCAGCCCCGCCCCCAAAGGCATACGCCCCTGAGAGACTCTTACACACGTGTACCCCGAGACACGGGCAAAAATATAGCCTTGCTGGCAAGAGCAGAAGATGGCAAGCATCCCAAATGTCTACCAAGCACAGAGTAAACACGTCACCTGCAAGCTAAAACCACACGGCTGTGAGGACAGAGCCCGCCCTGCATGCCGGACCTGCGTGGAACTCAAAAACAACGCACAAGGTGGGACAAGATCTACAGGAAACACAAGTTAGGAGAGAACGTGTACAGAATGTGCTCCCGTTTGGATACAAGTCAAGGACAGGCAAAACCAGATACGGTGTTGCTTGGGGACACACGGTGGGGTAAAACTATGAAAAACAGCAGAAAATGATTAACACAAAGTTACGGATAGTAGTTTGCTTTGGGGAGGGGGGTCTGGTGGAGACAGACACACAGAGTGTCTAAGGTTTGATGATGTTCAGATCTTTAACTGAGGAGCCGAGTATATGGGCATTTTATTTTTTTTTTTGATACATATGTTTTACACACTCTTTTGCATAGGTGACATATTTGACAATTTAATTTTTTTAATTTAGAGATTGAAAACAATAGAAAAAAATGGGGCATCTGGGGGACTCAGTTAACTGTCCAGCTTCGGCTCAGGTCATCATTTGCAGTTCATGGGTTCCAGCCACACAATGGGCTCAGTGCTGACAGCTCAGAGCCTGGAGCCTGTTTCGAATTCTGTGTCTCCCTCTCTCTGTGCTCCTCCCCGACTTCTGCTCTGTCTGTCTCTCTCTCTCAACAATAAATAAACATTAAAAATTTTTTAATTAAAAAAATAGATAATGGCCTAGAAGTTGGACAAAATTCGAACCCCTGTGAATGTTTCAGGGACAATCAACTCCCCATACCCTCAGATAATATGGTCAAACATTCCCTGTAACATTAAAAATGCAGCTTTGGGCTGAAACAAATCAACTAGCAGTGGCTTAAATAATAGAGTTCTTCAGTTATCTCTCTTAACAAGAAGGCTGGAAGTAGGTGGCTAAGTAATCTAGTGCCTCGCTGATACAATTCTCGAAATTCTCCTCGAGGCACAAAATGGCTGCTACAGCTCCAGACATCACACCTTCACCCAACCACTCCCACATGTAGGAAGTAGGGAAACATCCATGGTGAGAAAGACTCTACCCATACACCCACATCTTTCCATCAAAGGGAAAATATTTCCCAAAAAAGTCCCCAGCAGAGTCACATTTATATCTTACTGGCTAAAACTGGATCATTTAACCACTGCCGGCCATGAGGGAGGTTGGGAAAGTATCTGCCTTCTTCAGCCTCCTTGTCAGATGGACAAAAAGGATGACAAGGAGGGAGAGGAGATGTCCATCGGGCAGGAAGCCACAGTGTCTATCTTAACCCACCCCCCTCTAAGCGAGTTAAGTACATCTGTCCCACGATTGATTCCCTCAGAACTGTCAAGTAATCCAGGTCCCACCTCACAGGGAAACTGGAGTCTATACCCCCCTACAGCCCACAGCCGCCCGGTGGACTGTTGCGACGTGTCTGTTTCCTCCATGACATGCTTAAAGGATGCTCTCTATCGCCTTTGACCGTGACCTGGCTGGGAGTGGTAAACCTCACTTTGTCAGTCACGGGATGCTGTCAGATGAAGGACGTCAGTAAATCCTCCCCACGGCAATGATGGGGCCAGGCTGAACTCTGGCCTCTGACGGGACCCAGCGCTACAGAAAAGAGAGAAGTTCACCAGAGGAGGCCACTAGCCACTCCACACGAGTTCCACCTTAACTGGAAAGCCTGAGCGTGGAGGACCCAAAGTTTCGCTGTTGTGGAGGGCTGTGGCCCCTAAGTGCCGAGAGGAGAGGGGCAGAAATCCGGGCGGCCCTGGCCTGTGGCCTTGCAGACAGTGGCCCTGGAGACAGGGCATCTGTTGGCTTGTTTGCCACAGTCCCCGCCACTCCCTATTGTGTCTCCAACACTGAGGGTGAGGATTGGCTGCCGTTTGGCAACATGCTCCCGCGGACCTTCGGACCCTTGGCCACGTCCCCGATCTGGGTTACCTGTCCGGCCTTGTAGGCCCTTGAGCTTGGGATCCTTGAAGTAAAACACCGATGATGGTCAGGTTTCCTGCTCTTTGGTGAAAGTAACAAGTGTGCTGTGACATCGATGGCTTCGTGCGTTCTGGGCCACTGACGTGGAGAGGGGTTGAAGGCGGAGCCTCACTGCCGGTTCCCAAGGAGGTAACATCACCGACGCTGGGCGTCGACGGCGCGGTCCACGCAAGGAAGCCGACGTGCAAAACCACTGTGTGGGGCGCACGTGGCTCAGGCGGTTGTTCCAAAGTGCAGCTGTTTGTTACACGGTGTGTCGCTCTAGGACACCGGAGCCCTGACTCACCGCCGCAAAACTGGGAAGTCAAACGAAACCCAGGAAAATCCTTGCCTTGGCAGCCTGTCTGCATCACGGCGATAACCAGGGCTCATGTGAGACTGACCGTGTGCTGGCCACCGTACGCCGGTGGATTCCCTCAACCTCACGGACGCCCCAGGAGGTGGGTGCTTTTACCCCTACTTCAGACGGTGTGCGGGAGCCTCGTCCTCTCCTGCTCCTCACGCCCTCCAGAGTCCCCCCTCACACTGGATCAGGGATGGATGACCTGCGGGACCGGTTCATACCCCAGAAGGGACAGTGTGGGACTTCCAAGGCCGGGCTCCAAAAGGCATTGCAACCTCTGGGTTGGCCGTCCTGACTCCTTGCTCCGGGGGAAGCCACCTCCATGTTCTACAGACTCTGGAGCAGCCCCGTGGCAGGTGCCCGGGGCAGGAACCCTCTGGCCGGACCCAATTCAGCAGCCTTGTGACCGAACCTCTGGGGAAGCTGACTCTCAGTCCCCGCCCACATCTACGGCAGCCTCATGGGAAACCCCCAACCTAGAAATGCCCACCAAACGGCTCCCCGATTCCCGACCGTAGAAATCGGTGACACGGATAATCAATGATTATTGTCGTGTAAGCCACTCAGTTTGGGGTGGTTGGGTAGGTAGCAACTGATAACAAATACCGGTGGTAAAACTCAGGGAGAGGGACAGAAATGACATAATTTGCCCGATCTGGCAAGGAGCAGAGCTGGGATCTGAACCCAGGACACATGTCCGTGCTTCTAACCACGCCACTCACTACGCACGCCTCTGGCCACTTCTGGGAGAAATTCAGTTGGTGTTTCCCTGTGTCCATTTCCCTTTCCCCGAATGCCCACATCGTGCTCCAGATTTTACCCACAGCAGCTCATCTCCCTGTCCCCACCAACTCTGGCAAGCACGTATTTTCTCTCCATTTTCTTCTTTCATTTACAATGTAATTAGCCTATAACGGCATCCATACATTCCTCCTTTAGAAAATCACAGGGGCATCTGGGTGGCTCACTTGGTTAAGCGTCTAACTCTTAATTTCAGCTCAGGTCATGATTTCAGGGTCTGGGATCGAGACCCACATCAGGCTCCATGCTGATGGTGTGGACCGTGCCTGGGATTCTCCCTTTCTCTCTCTCCCCCTCCCCTACTCACACACACTCTCTCTCAAAGCAAAAAGAAAATCCAAATCATAGGTAAGATCCCTGAATCTCCTGAGAACACTTCCATCCCTACATCCAAGCTCCTCTCCCAAACTGACATCATCAATATGCTGGGTCCCTTTCTAGACCTTTCTTCCAAGACATTCACATTCACGTTTATACCCCCCCCCCAAAAAAAAAACAACTCCATAGCAGAGCACTACGGGGGTAAGTCCCACAAAATAATGCTGAGCAGGACTCCAGTCACAACAGAATACATCGTGTGACTTCTTGAATGTAAATACCAAACACAGGCGAAATCACAGCACAGTGTTTAGGGATGGAGGCCCTGGTGGCAAAATGATCAAGTGAAGCAAGACAGTGACCACAGGAAGTGCCAGGACGTGGCTACTTCTCAGGGGTAAATGTTGGGGGAGGGGGGCACTGCAGAGGCATGAGGGGATGGGGGCAGCTTCCTACCTTGACCTCAGAAGTAATCACTTGAGGTTGGCTTTGTATTAGTCATCAAGCAGGACGTCTTCATCTTGTGAACCTTTTTGTAAGAATAACTAACCAATTTTATTTTTTATTATGATTTTTGAGAGAGAGAGAGAGAGAGAGAGAGAGGGAGAATCTTAAGCAGGCTCCATGCTTAACGTAGGGCCTGACTTGGGGCTCGATCCTACGACCCTGAAATCATGACCTGAGCTGAAATCAAGAGTCAGACGCTCAACCGACTGAGCCACCCAGGTGCCCCTGATCATTTACAGTTTTATTTATTTTTTATTTTTTTAATGTTTTATTTATTCTTGATACAGAGAGAGACAGAGCATGAGAGGGGGAGGGTCAGAGAGAGAGGGAGACACAGAACAGGAAGCAGGCTCCAGGCTCTGAGCTAGCTGTCAGCACAGAGCCCGACGCGGGGCTCGAACCCACGAACGTGAGATCTGACCTAAGCCGAAGCCGGAGGCTTAACCGACTGAGCCACCCAGGCGCCCCCATTTACAGTTTTAATAAACGTTGCCAGATTGCCGTCCATTGTGGTCGCTCCGGCTTCATGCTGAGACCCCGTCAGCATTACGTGAAGATCCCCACGCTCCTACGACGACTTGAATTCAGATCTTTGGTCTCCAAATCCAAGCCCTCCCCAAGACATAGGGTTTTGCTCCTTAAAGAACAGGAGTTGGGCGCCTGGGTGGCTCAGTCGGTCGAGCATCCAACTCTTGATCTCCACTCAGGTCTTGATCTCAGTCTCGTGAGTTCAAGCCCCAAGTCAGGCTCCTCGACTCAAAAAACAAAAAAAAAGAAAAGAAAAGAACAGGTGCTCCTGAGACGGGCCGCAGATGCCGCCGACTGTAGACTGAGGGCAGTGTGACGTCCCCAGGGTCACAACCAGATGAAATGCGTGTGGAGCCTGGCCCAGGGGCTGGCAGGTAGGCCGCCACCTGCATGGAAATCATCGGCGAGGAAATGAGCTCGAAATGGAATGGACAAGGCACCGCGCTGACTCCGACAGTAAATTAGCTAAACTTGCATCCGACACGATGCATTTAGAGCAAGGGCACACCAGGTTCTCAGCGGCTCCCAAGCAATGAGCCCCTGGGAGTGAAAAATAAAACAATCTATGAAGCTACAAAACGCAATAATGAATGATAACAGGCCCCAGAACAGCAGGGGAGAATTATTGGAAAATCAGCTAAGAGCCCATCAGAAGGGAGGCCTGGGTGGCTGGCGGCAGGAGATGGTGGCCAAGAGGGGGCAGGGCTTGGAGTCAGAGATGCCTGAGCTGAAGTGCTTCCCACACTTGCTGACTAGGGGCCCTTAAGCGAGCTCCTGAAGCTCTCAAAGATTCCATTTCCTTGACTGTAAAATAGCAGTGAACACAGAACATATTCACCTCCCAGTGTTGGTACAAGGATTAAATGAGATATTGACTAGACAGGGCCCCGGGCTGCCAAGCGCAGTTGCTCAGGTTGTATGCAAACAAAGACACTTCCCTGAGGCTAAGCGGGACTACAGTGGAACCCATCCTCCCTGCTCAGAGTAGGAGGCATTCTCGAATGTCACAGAGCCTTCACGGGCTGCAGCAGCCCTGAGAGCCCCGGGCAGGGAGTAGGGGCTTGATAAACAGGAACTTTACGATCACAGCAGCCTGATTTCCCACCTGGGGGTACAAGCCGTTCTGACCTTGGCTGTGACAAGAACTCTGCTCCAGAACCAAGAGAAAGCCCCACACAGGGTCCTGAAAGGCAACCGTGCGGGCCTGAGCGGAACGCATTGTGGCCCAGCGCAGCCCACCGGGGACAGGCAGGGCGCTCCAGTAAGAAGCTACGAACCAGGTCCCGTCCCCTTGTGCCTGTGGTGTGGAGACCACATCACCAGGAAAGGAGATGAGGGGCCAGGGCGATGGCAGAGCTGAGCACTCCCCATTCGGGAACCCTCGAGGAAGGGTAGGCATGAGGCAGGCAGGAGCACCTCCAGAGGGCCCCCTCCCCCACCACGTTCTTTCTGCCTAAAATGCTCTCCGCTTAATCCACTCATCCATCCTCCCAGGCCCAGCTCCACGCCACCGTCTCCAGGAAGCCTTCCCTGGTTCCCCAGGCCTCTGTACCCCCATCCCAGGCTGCAGGGCTAACTGTATATCCTGACCATCCTTGTCACCCCCTGCCACTGGGCATCATTGGCTTTCAATGCCTGAGAAATTCGTGAATAAATGAGCGAGAAGAAAGCCGCGCCTTAACGCGGGAGCCCCAGCCCCAGCCTCGCTTTTATAATGAGAACCAGTAAGGTCTGAAGTCAGAGAACAGTGTGTTAGGACAGGAGAAGGCTGACAGTCGGCGTGACGCGCCTGTCACTTGAATGGCCCCAGGGACTGCAACAGGAGTAAAATGTGACCCACGGCCAAGGCAGAGAAATGCCATGGCACGCGCTGGGTGCAGGATAATGAGCTCAGGGGGGAATGTTCCCTGCACAAAAAGAAGAATCTCCAGAGCCCTGGGTCTTGCTGGATGACCTGCCCCGTAGGACTGTGTTTCGATCCACCAGGCATTTTTAAAGAAACTAATAAGACGCACACGGTGCTCTGGGTCCAAGGCCAGCCCTTGTTCAGCACAAACCAAGCCCCCAGGTGTCTTGGCCTGGGTCTGCCAGAGCCCTGGTCCCGCCCGCCCATCACCCTCCTCTTTCATTGGGAGCACCTGGGGGGGGAGAGGGACGGGCCCAGTGAGATCTTGCAGTTCCGGCACCTGGCACGTTGCAGGAGCTCAGGAAATGTTTTTGACTGAATGAACGGCAGCCTAAGAGAAATCAGAAGAGGAGCCCCTCTTGCCCCAGCCCGTTGGCTCTGCACCGGAGTTCGATTCTGCCGCGGATCGGCCACACTCTACCGTGTGCCCTTGGCAGAAGCCCAAAGTTCAAGAAGCAGGAAGCAGGAAGCAGGAAGCAGGGTGGGAATGGGGAAGGAGGGTCAGGTATGTGCGAGGCAGCTTTTGCTGCAGCGAAAGGCAGTCCTAAAATCTCAGCAGATTTCAATACCAAACACTTAGTTCTTGTTCTTGTTCCGCCAGGGCGGCGGGTCGGCCACAGCTCAGCCGGGCTCAGCTGGGCTCAGCTGGTCTGGCTGCCCTGGGTTCCATGTGTCTTCTCCCTCTGGGACCAGACAGAAGAGACAGCCACTCTTGGGGGCAATGTATGCTCAGGGCAGAGGCATCAGCTAAAGGAAGACAGGGGCTCACGGTGCCTGGATAGGGCACCCCTCACATCTGCTCAGATTTCAAGGGTTAAAGCAAGTCACATGACCAAACCCAAAGTCAAGGGTGGTGGGGAAGTACACACAGCCTCAGAGACACATGGAAGAATTGAATGACCCTGAACAAATGATACCATCTGCCACAGGACGTTATTTTTCACTCTCTGGCTTCCCCTCTCCTCCATGCCGGACACATAACCCAGGTGGTTTGAGCAGGTTTAAGCATCCCTACCATGATTTAGGCCAGCCAATCAGAGTGCTCCACCCACAACCCCTGGGCCACGGTAATTGGTTCAGGAATCACCATGGGATATAAACAGACCAATGAGAGCCTTCCCTGAGAACCTTAGGCCACCGCTACCAGGAAGAAAGCTCTCTCACGTCTAGGCTTGCAAAGCAGGTAGGGCGTGAGAGCAGGGCCTAGAGGCAGCACTCGGATTTCCGCAGGGACAGCTCAGTCCCACTCAGTAGCAATGTTGGAGCTGTCTGTGCTGCTGCCCACATGAGAAATGTGCCTGGTGCAAGGGAGTTACTCAGGTTTACATTTTATTTGAGGTTTAATTTAAATTCTAGTTTGTTTTCATCCATGTGCATTTCAACCTAATAGCCTATGCAGCCAGCGGCTAACGTTTTGGATGGAGCCAAAAGAGAGAGAGTCTATGTAAGATATGAAAGAGCCTTTTGTGACATTCTTGGGCCCCTGTGTCTATGCTTTGTTGTTTCTAAGTGCAAATCAATTCATTTTCTTTGTGTGAGCTGGTAGGATGTCCATCATCAGAACTGGAAAGAGTCGCAGTAAATGTCATCAGCAGCATCACAGCCTTTATTGCTTCGGTCCTACTGTGTGCCAGGCATTTGGCTGACCTGCATGTGTCATCTCATTCATCTTTCCAGCTAAGCCCGTGAGGACATCGGGAGCCAGGCAGCCTTGGGCTCGAATCCCGCCTTCACCAACTACTGGCGGTGGGGGTTTGGGCCAGGTTCTACCCTGCTTGCTGCCTCAGTTTCCTTACCTGTCCAGTGGAGATGGTGGCAGTCCCTGTCTCAAAGGGCTGTAAAGGCCAAGCAAGTCACTACATTACGACAGCACCAGGCATGCAGCAAATGCTCCCTAGTGTTGACTATTTTTTTTTCTTCTGATTTCCATCCTGATCCAGCAGGTAAGCAAACTGAGGCTCGCCGAGGGTAAGTCACTGGCAAAGTGGCAAAGGTAACCGGTGACAAAGCCGGAAGGAACGCGGGCCTCTATGATTCCAGAGTGTAAACTCTCTACCACCACGTTATTCTGTTTGTGGCTTTTCAACTCTGTCTGTGCTGCTGATAAGAGTAATATTAATAAGAGTTAGTCCTCATTGCATGCCCGAGAATTTAAATCCCGGGCAGTTTTGCTTCAAAGCCCAAGCTTTTAGCTCTCAGAGAAAGAAAATTATTCCCTTTTTTAATGCTTCTCCTGTCCTCCTATTAATACCAAGAAGAAAGTCTCAGCTCAGTGCTGATATGTCTTTAATGCCTCTCTAGAATATGCACAAAGAGAGAGCCAGCCTCGGGCTCATACTATCTAGAAGGGACCTAATAGACCCTACGCTTAACCTCTATTTTATATACCTGGGCAGACACAGTAATTCCTTCTCTCTAGAGGTGCTGTGGCTCCCTGTAGCCGGGAAGACAGTGGTTAGGGCGGGGCAGCATCAGCTCCGGGAGCTCTTAGAACCTGCCGAGGGGACCAGCCGTCAGGCGGGCTCTCTCATTCCCGCCCCAGGTAAATTACAGAGGGTGATGGATGGCAGGGCACTGGGGGGGCCAGCAGCCTTCTGTGACACCTCCAGATGTCACACAGCCTGCATCAGCTGATGGACAGATTCTCAGCCCGCGGTGAGCAGAGCTGCAGAAAGCCTTGACACACAGCATGTGCTCAGGAGCCAAAGACCGTATCTGAGTACCTTCTCCACCACACCCACGGTGAGGGTCCTTCGGCAGTTCCCTGCCTCTCTGGGCCTCAGTTTCCTCAGCTGAGAAACAGATAACAATGCCTACCCCCAAAGGATGGCCCCGAGACGCAAACAAGGCCATGCATGAGAAAGCACTGTATAAAGAAGTGAACAAATGTGAACTGTTGCCATTTTCATTACTGGAGTATAAGTGTATTATATGCCAGTGGTCATCATTAGCATACAGCGAATGGCTGATACTGGGGGGGACAGGGGGTCATATGCCTCTTTTTAAATTATCTCTGCTTTTGCACCAGTCTCTTTCACTGTATTTTGCTCTTCCAGGGCAAGGATCTTCTTATCCATCTGGGCAGTCTACTGGCACAGGAGAGACATCAGCAAATATTGGTTATATGGATGGATTTTGAATGACACATAATGGATAACTGGATGTGTGGATGGATGGGTATATGGATGGATGGATGGAAGGATGAAGGATTGATGGGTGAGGGATGAAGAGATGGATGGATAGATGGATGGATGCATGCATTCATGGATGCATAAATGGATGGATGAATTATTGATGGATGGATGGATGGATGGATGGGTGATGGGTGGGTGCATGGATGGATGAATGGATGGATGGATGGGTGATGGGTGGGTGGGCGAATAGATGGGTGGATGGGTGATGTATGGGTGCATGGATGGATGGGTTATGCATAGATGAATGGTTGGATGGGTGATGGGTAGATGGATGAATGGATGGATGGATGGATGTATGGGTGATGGATGGATGGATGGATGCATGCATGGATGGATGGATTATGGATGGATGAATGGATGGATGGATGGATGGATGGGTGATGGGTCGGTGGGTGAATATATGGGTGGATGGGTGATTGATGGATGGATGAACTGGTGATGGATAGGTGCATGATGGATGGATTATGGATGGATGAATGGGACGGATTGGTGATGGATGGGTACATGGATGAATGGATTATGCCTGGATGAATGGAGGGGTGGTGATGGATGGAAGAATGGAGGATTGATGGGGGAGGGATGTATAAGTGGATGAGGATGGACAAGTGATAAAATCCAAATGCACTTTGGGACACAATTCTTGACTGGATCAGAATCTTAGTCTGGTGCTAGATCCCAACCATCTATAACCCTCAGACCACAAGGATACATGTGTTGTGCCATCCTGTGGAAGAATTCTGCAGAAAATGTGGATTGTGGGGAAGGAGGGAGTTCAAATACAAATATAGTTTTAAAACAACTTGTGGAATGAGCCCTCTGTGCCTCCTCCCCCATCTCTTATACGAGCCACATGCCCAGACCCATGTGAGGAATGCTTGTCTTCGGAGGCTTCCGGTGAGGCTGGTCACAGTGAAAGATCCCGAGAAGGCATCCATCATGCCATTCAGCACCGCACAGCCCCAGGGGGCACTGATTTATCTCTGATGGATTTTCAGAAATGGCTGGGCATGAGAACGGCCCAGCTAACCGCCACAGGGATTTTCAGTTTCCATCCCCCCAGCAGGCTCCTCAGGATAGGTTGTCTAAAAGTTTGTCTGCCTCACAGTAGGTCTCTAGGGGCCTTCCTTTTTAAGATTTTTTTAAAATGTTTTATTTGAGAGGGAGATAGAGACAGAGTATGAGCAGGGGAGGGGCAGAGAGAGAGACACAGAATCGGAAGCAGGCTCCAGGCTCTGAGCTGTCAGCACAGAGCCCGACGCGGGGCTCAAACCCACGAACTGTGAGATCCTGACCTGAGCCGATGTCGGATGCTCAACCGATGGAGCCACCCAGGCGCCCCTCTAGGGACCTCCTTGAGCCAGAGGTGGGGACAGGGCGGTCATTTCTCGACCCCATAGGAGGGAATAACTTGGCATGGTCGAGTTTGCAGCCCCTCTTTCCACCTCACCAGCACACACAGAGCTGTGACTAACCACATCTACGGGGGCCAAGGACACTTTATCAAGGAAGCAGCATCAACTGTGCATTAGGGCTTGAAGGACACCGAGGAGACCACCAGAAGTCTCAGGGTGGCTTGCCAAGCACACAGTCCAACTCCCGGGGACTTGGCCCCGTGCACACAGCGCCTTCACCAATGACACAGTGTGGGAGGAACAATGACTTCACACTTTCCTGTGAGCTGTGGAGACAGAACAGGGCGTGGCGAAGCATGCCAGGTCACAGACAGAGGGAGCCTCATACAACCTTGAAGGAAGAGGAGGAAGGAATTTTCCAGCAGGACCAGGTGGGGGCCGCTTCGGAAGGGAACTGCACGTACAAGGCACAGAGGCGTGAAGAAGCTCTTTGACGAAAGACGTGGCCAGGTGCTTGCCTGTTCCGCCCGCCCGGCGTCGGTGCTCCCCAACAGGGGGAGCAGCATCCTGGCTTCCCTCTGGGGACAGCCACTCTGGGTGCGTGAGATTCGGTGGGTGCTGACCCCGCCCCCAGCTCCAGAAGGGAGCAGAGACCCAGAACTCACCGTTCGGAGCCACACCCCTCCCAGTGACTTGCTTAGGGAGGGTATGTGACCCACATCTGGTAAATGAGCCCCTCCCTGGGAGGTCTACTGGTGCCAAACCGGGGGGTATAGACGCGGAGCTGTTAGACACTACAACTACAGAAAGAGGGTTTCCACACCGTGAAGCCGGCAAAGGAAGCAGAGGGGGGAGAAAAGAGAAACAGAAGGAGAGACAAAAGGAGGCAGAGAGACACTGAATCCTGTTGACATCATCAAGCACCTGGATCTAGCTGAGCCTGAAGCCACCTACCTATTCCTTGTCGTGGAATAAAAGCTCCTCTCTTTGCTTAAGCTTGAGTTGGAGCCTGTCACTTGGGACCACCTAAGTTGCCCTACTCAGTTTTGTATCCCAATGCCCACTGTGGGACCTTGGGCCATGGGGGAGGGACAGAATGGGACGGATGTGGATAGGTTTCAGCCTGGCCCCCTATGGTAACTGTACCCCATTTGTCCATTTATGAGAGGCTTGACCTAAGGGTCACTTCCTGCCTATTAGAAGATCCCAGATTCTTCATGGCAAGCAGATATGGCCTAAGAGATAAGCTCAGTTCTGACCGCAGTGTGCGGACGGTTCTCCATAAAGAGCTGCCCGATGAAGTAGTGAATGCTCCCTTATGTAAATATTAACATAAAGACAGGATTCACTTTCTGGATGTACCGAGCACCGATTCTGACAGAAGGTGAGCTCCGTGTCAATCTCCAACAAAGCAGCCGCTCTGAGAAGATGCATGTCCTGATTGCAATGCCTTGAAGGGGGTGGGGGGACAGGGAGGAGGAAATGCATCCTGGAGCTTCGGGGGTATTGATGGGAATTAGAACCCCATTGGAAAGGAAAATAACCTGGAAGTAGAGAAAATCAGGACTTATGCTGAAAAAGCAAATAGAATTCATTATAGCAAAATCAGCGGGGAGCCACATCTCCTGGGTATTCAGGAGACACATCAAGAGGAGAGCCAGCGCCTGCTCTTTCTGGAAGGTTCCTCTCCAGTGAGCACCCCTGGCTTTCAAGGTAGACATGGCTGGAGATGCATGAATGTGGAAAAACCAGAAAGGCTTTTTTTTTCTTAATTTAGGTCCCTGGCTGACTTTGGTTCTCAACCCAGATGAGGTAAAGCCACGCAAACCAGTAAGAAAGCCCCGAGGATGCAAGACAAGCAGACACACAACGTCTCTATGTTCACTACAGGCCCTGGAGATTGAGAAAATTACGAAATAAACTACAAAAATGAATGATAATGCCCAGAGATTCAGCACTCCCCAGGAATGGCTTCCCAATCAGCCTCTCTGGCCTGGATCACACTCTGACTCCTGGGGTCTATTTTCCCTCTCTCCTCCCCTCCCCTACATCCCCTCCCACCCCTGCACTTGACATTGCCTCTGGGCTGTCACACAGACGTCCCAAACTTAACCCGGCCAGGACTGAACTCCAGATCCGTCCCTTCCCACTAAAAAATAAAAAAAAAACAAAACAAAAACACACACAAAAAAAGCAGCAACAACACTTGTTTCCACTTCAGTCTCCCCATTACAGTAAGAAACACATTCATTGGTTTGGGACAGAAATCCAATCGTCCTCAGTGCCCTCTTCCCTGACTTCACACCCAACTGGCCGGCAGATTCTGTTGGCTCTACCTTCAAACTATACCCTGAACCCATCCGGTTCTCTCGTCTCCCCCAAACGCCAGGCCACAAGCACCTCTCACCTGGACCACCACCTGTCACCCCTCCTATTTTTGCCTCTCTCCAGTATTCTCCATGCATGAGTCAAAATGCTCTTTTGCTAAATGCTAATCATATCCTACCATCTCCCTACATAAAAACCCTCAAAGGCTTCCTGGTGTAATTAGAATAAAGTCCAAACGTTATGCCACAGCCAACAAGGCTTTGCATGACGATGTCCCTCCCAAGAAATTTGAACCTCTCTCATCCTGCAACAGCCCCATCAGCCTCCCTAGACGTCTTCAAATTTACTAAAAACTCCGACCCCAGGGCCTTTGCACTTGCTGGCTCTTCTCCTGGTTGCCCTCCTTCCATTCCTACCATCGTCTAGGCTTCCATTTAAATGTCACCTCCTCTGAGAGGCCCTCTTTGCCTTCATGCCCCCTCCCATCTAAAGGAGGTCCGCTCCCGCACACACCCACAGGCAGAACAGTGGGCAGACTGTGACACCATTTATAAAAAAGGGTAATAGATGAATACTTGAAAAATGCTACCGGTGACTGCCCCTGGGAGAGGAAGTGGGTGGCTGGGAACAGGGAGACTTTATACTGTGCATTGCTTTATGCCTTTGAATTTCAAATCAGGTGCATATATTATTATTCAAAAAATTTAAATTATATCAAATCAAATAAGGAAGGAAAGAAGGAAGTGGGGAGAGAGAGAAAGAGGGACAGTGAGAAGAAAGGAGAGAAGGAGAAAGGGAAGGAGGGAGAGGGAAGGAGAGGCAGGGAGAAGGAGGGAGGGAGGGAGGGAGAAAGAGAGAGATACTCTGGGGAAATTGTTCTAAGGAAATAATTCCACCAACAAAAATGATCTATTCAAGAAAATAATCATCGTGGTATTAAACCATAAAGGAACCAAAAAGATAAAATAAACGCCCGGCAACACAGGAATGACTCAGTGAAGAGTGCTTTGTGAACAGGATGGAGGAGAAGGACACCCTTAATCATCATCATTATTGGGACTGCAGGAATGTGGAGAGATGTTTACGACAATAATTAACGGAAAAATAGACTCTAACGGAGTATATTAAGGAGGGGAAATAGCAGAGCGGGAAAAGGAAAACTCGAAGACAGCGGGCCAGGCCTCTCCAAGGCGACCACGGCTGAGAAACGTTGGTAACGTCTCCGCTCTGAACGCGGGCCCATCTTGGAGACCAGAGACGGAGGCTCGGTGGTGCCCCTCGCGGGACCCTGGAGATCACAGCCGGGGGACGCCAGGCGGGCTTCTCAGCCTCGGCATGGGGGCCGGGTCGGACAGTGCTGGGCCAGGTCAGAGGTCCGGCAGCAGCCTGGCCCCCACCCCTGGACAGCAGGTGCTGCGCCCCCACCAGCCGTGACAAACAAACGTCTCCAGACATTGCCAGGTGCCCCCTCCCCGGGCACGGAATCACCTGTAATGAGGCAAATCGGGGCGCCTCTGTGGCAGCCGGTTTCCCCAACTGTAAATTGGGAGAGTGCCTAGCGCCCAGGTGAATTCCCTCTCCAGCTCTGTACATGCTAATTACAGCTGTATTTTTTTAAAGAATATGTATATTAAACGGTGTTTTATGGTGCCTTTTCAATTAAATAGGTGAGGCTCCTTCTCACGGGACCCCCTTCCCAGCACATCCTAGTGACGTATTACTTTCCATCTACTCACCCCCTCACCCATCCCGGGCTGGTCTTACAGCACACGTGCGTTCCCTCACAAGGGGCTTTAATGGGGCCACGGTTCATTCATAAAATATTAGGAAGCACTTGGCCACACCATGGTAATAGCCCCAATTTCCACCCAGGGTCTTGGTAGTTTAATGGCAGCTCAAATAATAAATTGCTTTAATGTCTTATTCAAGGTTTTACGGAGACTGAAAATGTTAGCTCTAGAATTAGAGATTCCCGCATCCTACCCTCATCTTACAGATGGGGTATCTGAGCCCCCCTCCACCCGAGGGGGGTGACCGGTGTGCAGTCTCACAGCAGAAAGCTGGGATGAGGGCCACCCTCCCGGGTCGCTGGGCCACCTCACTGCTGCCAGGCCACACTCCCTCGGGGAAAACACCATTAATCAGCGGGGGATTTGTTTGGGTCAGCAAACCGGGCACTTTCGACCACAAGCTGACATCTGAGTGGGCTCCCTGTTTAGAATTAGCCAGAGAGGGAGGCTGGAGTGGGTGGTTTAGGGAAGAAAAAAAGAAACAGCTGAAAAGTTATTCTTCTCCATGTCCACCTACCTCCAAGCTCTTCCAATCACCTGCAGGATGACAAGGTCTGGGATTCACAGCATCTCTCTGATGGGCTATGCATACAAAATGCCCCGAAGAGTCCACATCGCCCAGGGCAGACTCTGCCCACCTCCCTGTCAACGGTCACCCAGGCACTAAACCTGTTCCCTGCCATGCCCCGGCGCTGCCCACGTGCCCCTGGCTCTGTGGCCTCCCCGCGCTTTGGCCCCAGCACGGGCTCGGCCAGCACCCAGAGTGGGGACAAGTTAGTGACATGAGCCGTGGCCCGTGGCAGATGGAGGGCAGGTACCTGACTCCTCCCATGGCAGGGGCATCTCCCGTAGTCCACAGGTGACCGGCTCAGGAGCAGGTGTGAGCATCGCCCACTACCCTGTCTCACGGCCCCGCTTCTCCACCAGAACTTCTGGAATCCCCTCCCAAGTGCACGGCCGCACACAAAGCCTTGAGCCCTCGTCTCGGAGCCGGCTCTGGGGACCCCACGAAGGCAGCTGCCCAGCAGCCTGGTCCTTCTGTTAGGCCTCCCAGCACTGTCTTCTTCCGATGGTGACGCTGGGTCTCATAAGACAAGGCAGATCCCGTTCCCCAATGAAACATTTCACAACCGCTCTCAGATACGCCAGACCACTCCGCCTGCCCTTCTTCCCTTGGCTCAAAATGCTTCTCCCCGACAGCTGAAACCCCCTACATTGTTAACCGCATCTCCCAGGGCGTAGGAGAGCCATGGGCCTGGCTTATACTCCCTGCAAGAGTACGCACTCCCTGAGGGCGGAATCCTCCTCGTGTTGTATACAATGTTTCTACTGAGGGGACCCAAGGTCACATTCTGGTTTTGGAACCTATTTTTCACTGTTGGCACAAAATCACAGAAACAATAGCAGCAGCATCAATAACAGTAATAATATAAAAGCTCACGGACATCCTTATTACGTGCCAGCCTCTGTTCCCACCTCAAAGTCAGTTAACCAAAGCTTTGTCCAGTCTTACCAGCTACACCCTGTTTGTCCACTCTTTGGACCCGAGCGCCACACGTTACATTTCTCCATCTAACATTTCCCCTAGTAGGATGCAGCCACCCCCAACCTCTCTCCATCGCTCTGTGCTCTGAGGCCTCTCCCAAGTGCCTGATAGCCACATGTTTGATCTAAGTCCCCTTCATTTCGTCTTGCGGGTCATGGATTAAATGTCTCCACATCAGCACCAAGGACAGATCCCCACCACCACCTCTAGACCTCACCTGAGCTGTACCCCCAGCCACCCGCGCTTAGGACTTGACCCCTTGTGCCCCCATCGTGCTCTCCATTTTGGGACCAGCTCTACAGACACCGGATGTCGAGTGTCAGGCTCGATAAACTTCAATGACTTAACACATGCTCATTTGCCGGACCTGGTCCCACAAAGCCTTACAGATACCGGTCCATTTACTCTTTGCAACAATAGCCGTGCGGCAGGAACTGTGATTACCCCAGTTTACAGACGGAGCCGCGGCACCGAGAAGGGAAGTAACCTGTGGCCACACAGCCAGTCGGGCCAGCACTGAGGGAAGCACCCAGTCAAGCGGCCCAACCAGGCACTCAGCGTGGCCAGAGCCATGGTCTCAGTTCTCCAGGCTCTTATTAAATACATAAATAAAACGCGGTGAGGCCACGCACGGACCCAGGGTGAGAGGACACTGCGAACCACAGGTGTGGTTTTGTTGGCTTTTAATCAAGGATTCTGATTACTGTAATTCCGGGTTCCTGCAGCCCATGTAAACAATACAGCAAGTGCGGCCACACTCCAGAGCCTTTCAGAGCTCACAGAGCGCTTCTCCCCCCGGATGGGAGTCTGACCCTCCCCCTCCCATAACCCTGGGGGAGGGGGCACAAGTACTTTATCTTCATTTTACGGATTAGGAGACGGAGGCTCCCAGAAGGATGTGTCCACGATCACACACTCCAGAAGGGGCAGCGAGAGGCAGGGTCTAGAGCCACAATGCTGGCATTCAGATTCCAAGACGCTGTCCCCTCTCCAGATCTTCCTCTGACTCCTCGCTTCTGCCCAAGCCAGAAGGAGTCGTGGTAGAGGGAAGAGGGCCATGTGTGGAGGGTGTGTGCACAGAGCAGGAGTGTGGAATCAGCTCCACGGAAAGAAGGGGGTGGGGGGAGTCTGTCTCCATGGTTACGCGGAACCTGAACAAAACATCACGCACAGATTACCGTAGCCTTGAGCACCGCCGCTCCGTCCTCCCGCAACACAGCCTGAGAGCCTGGTGCCAGGCCTCCCAACCTGCCTGCCCGCTTCTGAGAGCCTTTCCTTTTCGCTATTCCCAATATTAAAGCTGGCACTTTATAAGAGCTAAATGTTTTCTAATTATTTACAGGTTCACCTTCACAGCAGCCCATGAGATAATGATTCAGCTGTGCATTTCTGTAATATTCTGCCCGCCTCCAAAAACTCAAATTGAGTTACCAAGATTATCTCATTGATCCTCCCACTTAAGGCCCCGTCAGATCCATAGAAAGCACTTAGCTTCGCTTTCCGCTGACACGCAGAGACACTGAGGCACAGATGGACAAAGACTGCTGCCGGAGGTTTACTGTAAACAGCGTGTGGGCCACAGAGAGCATTCTGGGTTCTTTCTTTTTTTTTTTAACCCTAGAACAGGGAGATGAAATGAGTTTCCTCGTATTACGAATCTCAGTCACTGATGATGGCTATTGGCCAATTGCGTTAAGGAGGATTCTGAGGTGGTGTCTGAGGTTAGTTAAGGAAGCCGACCGCAGGTGAGGAGGGGGCAGGGCTGGCCCTTGTGCTGCGCGTGTGCCAGTTCTTCCCATGACAGCTGCCAGCGTCCCTGGGAAGATATGGTGGTTCTCAGCCAGGAGCGATATCGTGCCCCAGAGGGCATTTGACAATGCTTGGAGACGTCGAAATGGCCATTTTGACCCACTCAGGTGGGTGCTAATGGCACGGAGGCTTCTAAGTGCCCTACAACACAAAGGACAGCCCCCCACAACAAAGAAAGATCTGATCCAAAACGTCAACGGTACCGGGCGCCTGGGTGGCCCAGTCGGTTGAGCATCCGGCTTCAGCTCAGGTCATGATCTCACAGCTTGTGAGTTCGAGCCCCGCGTCAGGCTCTGTGCTGACAGCTCAGAGCCTGGAGCCTGCTTCAGAGTCTGTGTCTCCCTCTCTCTCCTCCTCCCGTGCTTGCTCATGCTCTGTCTCTCAAAAATAAATAAACCTTAAAAAAAAAACTTTAAAATGTCAACAGTGCCAACTTTGAGTAACTCTCAGCAGAACACACACACACACACACACACACACATACACACACGCACGCACTAGTTTGGACATCTGTCCTTGGTCCTCAGCAGGTCAGACGTCAATACAACTATCTATACCTTAATATGCCCCCAAACAAAATTCCTGATTTTTCTCTCTCTCTCTCCGTTTTCTCTGCAAATGGCGTCACCCACCAGCCTCTCAGGTCAAAACCTCCGGGGTCACCCCTGACTCCTCCCCCTCCTTTGCCGGCCTCGGCCTCCTGTCAGGTCCCGTTGCTTCTTCCTGCAAAACAACTCGCAGGCCCATCACCCTCCCCGACGCCCACCCCTTCCAGCTCAAAATGACATCCTGTGTGGATCGTTCTGCAGTCACCTACTCACCTCTTTCCCAGCCTCCGCGCCGTTAGGGCCTGTGCACCTGCTGCTTCCCCTGCCTGACAGCTTCCCAGATCTTCACCGGGAGGCTCCGTCCTGACAGTCAAGTCCCAGGGAAACATAAGCTCCTCAGAGGCGCCTCCCTCCCCAGACCTTCCTTTCACTGTGTTTCTCACTCTCAGAAACCATCGTATTTATTTATTTGTTGCCTTACCACTCTCCCCCCTAAAAAAGTATTAAAAGTTGATAAGCGTAGAGACCTTGTCTTTTTCATCACTAAATCCTCATTACCAAAAAACAGCCCCCCAAAACAAAACCAAAAAAAAAAGCACTTGGCATATGGTACACACTCAAAAAACTTTCTAATGAGTGAATGAATGAAATCTCAAGGATAGATATGCCAGCAAAGAAAAAGGAGATGAAGACATCTCCCAGCACCCAGAACCAAGAACCTTCTGTCCGCTGAGCTCTGGTCCTCTGGGCACTCAGGGCTCCTGCCCAGACTGGCCGCCCAGCATCTCCTGGAACCAGGTAAGAATGAAAAAAAACTCTCTTTTCCCACCAGTGTCCCCATCCCAGATCATCTCCCTATATTCCAAGTGCTTCCTCCAGACATGAAAGTAGCAAACCTGCTGGTGGACCTCAGGGCCGGGAGCTGTGGAAGAGACCTCAGCCTCTCAAGTTTACAACGCCCCTTCAGATGTTTGGCTGTTGTGGTCATTTTACCAATGGGCAAAATGAGGCACCATGAAGGTGAGTCACTTAGTCAAGGTCACACAGAGCTGATGCCGGGAGAATGCCTCCCAGGACAAAGACCCAGTGTCAGCCATCTTTTATCTCCAGTACCTATCAGGATAAAGCACCTGATAAAATATTAATGTAAATCCAGAGCTTAGTAAATAGTCTTGTGATGAATGAGTGAATGAGTGAATGAATGGGTCATGATGCCAACTTATATGTTCTTGATTCTAAATCCAGTGGAGATAACTACCACGCTTTCTCCTCCTCTCTGTAAGACCTACACTCATCAGAAGATGGGGGGCTTCTAGGGTAAGACTGGTGGCAGCCTGGAGGTGTGTGATTTGTCCCCTCTTAGCCGTCTGTCAGTCAAAACCTCAAAGAGACACACAAAACCATGAAATGTTGCAAGAGGGGCTAGAAATGGGGCCCTATTGCCAATGATCTCTTCTGGACCAAGAAGGAGTGTCCACGAGTCAACTTATCTTTGCAGCCAAGAAAAGAGACCGAAGGGTGCCACCACCCTACACCCGTGACACTGCCGGTCTGGTAGAGGCAGCGCCTCCCCTCTGTGGCACATGAGTCACTTTCTGTGGACACCAGGACCTTTCACCTCCAGCTCCCATCCATCCAGCAGCTGTGACTCCCAGTGAGGGTGCACGGCTGAGAGCCTGAGCCGAAAGGCAACAGGGCACTGCATCCAGACTTGCAAAGAAAACTGGGCAAAGATGGGAAGAGAGATGTAGGAAGGGTGCTTTCACTTGGGAAGTGAAGTTTTGCATCAACTGTTTCTGTTAAGAAAGGTAATTCCTCTTTGCCATATTCAAAACTCCAGGAGCTGAGCAAAGGAGTCCGACCTCTAGCTAGCAGAGTCACAAAATATTTTAAAAATTTAAAAAACCCAAAAAACAGAATAAAAACAAAAACCAAAAACAGGGGCACCTGCGTGGCTCAGTCGGTCAAGCATCCAGCTCTTGATTTCTGCTCAGCTCTCAATCTTGCAATTTGTGAGTTTAAGCCCCATGTTGGGCTCTGCGCTGACAGCACAGAGCTTGGGATTCTCTCTCTCCCTCTCTCTCTGCCCCTCCCCTCCTCATGTGCGCTCAAGCTCATGTGCTTTGTCTCTCCCCCTCAAAAATAAATAAATAAACTTAAAAAAATAAAAATAAAAATCCCCCAAACAGATATTGGCTTAGTGATATAAATGCCAGCCGTCAGGATCAATTAAGATCTTTCGATAGGTGAGGAGGAACCTAACAGCGTTCAGGTGCAAGTGAAAAAGATCAAAGAGAACCCGCCCTACATATGAGGAAACACACAGGGCACTGGGGGGCAATTCTACAACCTAAAAAGAGGAACGATGTACTCAAGATAGAACAGAGAAGCACCTCTTTGAAAGCACTCATTAAAGGAAGCACGGATAATTCATGAAAACATTCCTCTGTGTCCCTAAGAAAACTTCATAGCCAAGGCTCAGGAGACTGGAGGGTAAGACAACCGATTTCATTGAGAAGAGCTGCCAGGAAGGCAGTCCAGGGGAAATGGGGGCCACGTGAGGACGGGAAAGACTGTGAGTTACCATAGATACAAAGGCAGGGGTGAAGTACCCGTCGGAATCAGTGAAGGGCAGACCCAGCCCTGCAGAACACTGAACGGGCAGGTGCAGAGCGTTAGTAACACCAAGCTCAAGACACTTAAACCTCCACCAAAGAGAAGACGTTTCGACATGACATCAAGAGACTCAACTTGAGAGGCAGAGATTTTTCTTTCTTTTGTGTCTCTGATCCTCTGAGCTGGAACTGAAATTAGGTCCTCAAGCCTTCTCTTGCCTTGGTGGAGGCACATTTCCCACCCTTCAAGCAGAATCAGGCTGGGGCACAGGGGACAGAAAGCAAAGCGCCCTCAGAGCTGGTCTAGCACTGTCTCACCTTGATCACGAGAGTAGAAAAGTATCAAGGATTTGGGGCTTGGAGACCTCTCTCCCAAGCATTCAGAGATACAAAACCCAGAGAACAAACTTTCTAAACTATTTTGGAATGCAAAAGAATGATCCCGAGACAGGACTTTGAGCTTCCGGTCCAGCATGAAAGAAGCCGGGGAGTCCCCGATCTGTCCTTACAAGAGGTCAAAATCTGAGCAATCAACAACTCTTCTTGTTCCCTAAGAGAACTGAGGTCCCAGGGCAAACTGCTACCTCCAAAACTGGAGAGACAGCCAGATACAGAGAATTACAACCTGCCGGAGCAGAAACCCCCCAGGTTGGGGACTGCAGACCTGGAAATGATGAGCTGCTGGAGGACAAATCCAGGGGGAGCCCCACCATCAGGGCCCCCATACTTCTGTGGATTTTACCTCCAGGTCCTCACAAAGAATATCAGATAAACATCCTCTCATGCTTCCAGCAGGGGGAATGGGAAAGGAACTATTTTGAAATAGACCAGAGCATTCTGTTCTTCTTAACAAGTCTCTTGCCCTCCAGAAAAACCAGTTAACCAAATCCTACCCTGCTGGCATATTCTCAGAGCCTAACTGACCTGGAGGAAGGCAAATACTCAACCCAAGCCTGCTCTAGCTATCCCATGCCACCTAACAGAGGAGGGGACTAGGAAGCATATGTGCAGTCACAGCCCAGAGCACAGGCTCACTAAAGACTGACACCTAATCACAGGACCATCGAATACTTGTCTTCCCCCCGCCCCAGCTCACCATCACTAAAGGCCTGTTTACAGCAGTTCCTTTGACCCAATGTACCATGTCCAACTATTAGGAAAATAATTACCAGGCATACTCCAAGGCAAAAAAAAAAAAAAAAAAAAAAAAAAAACCATAACTTGAAGAGACAGAGAAAGCATCAGAACCAGACTCAGAAATGGCACGTCTGTTGGGACTATGAGACCAAGAACTGAAAACAACTATGACGAACATGTTAAGGGATTTAATGGATAAAGTAGACAGCATGTAAGAACAGATGGCAATATAAGTGGAAAACTAACAAAGAACCAAAAAGAAATGCCAGAGATCAAAAACACTGTGACAGAAATAAGGAATGCCTTTTTTTGAGAGAGAGGGAGACAGACAGACAGACAGAGAGACAAAAAGAGAGAACACATGAGGGCTGGGGGACAGAAGGACAGAAAGAAATACAAGAAGGCTCCATGCTCCAGTAAGAAAGAATGAAATATGGTCATTTGTAGGAAAGTGGATGGACCTCGAGGGTGTCATGCTAAGCGAAATAAGTCAGGCAGAGAAGGACAAATACCATGTTTGCACTCATAGGTCTAACAGGAGAACAGGAGAAACCTAATGGAGGACCAGGGGGAGAGGAAGGGGGAAGGAGAGCTGGGGAGAGAGAGGGACCCAAATCATGAAAGACTATTGAATACTGAAAATGACCATGGACTGAAGGTGGAGGAGGAGGGAGGGAAGGGGGTGATGGTCATGGTGGGGGGCACTTGTGGGGGAGAAGCACTGGGTGTATTATGGAAACCAATTTGAAAATAAACTATTAAAAAAAAAAAAGGAGGCTCCATGCTCATCACAGAGTCTGATGTGGGGCTCAATCTCGTGACCCTGGGACCATGACCTGAGCTGAAATCAAGAGTCAGGCTCTCAACTGACTGAGCCACCCAGGCGCCCAGGAATGCCTTTGGTAAGCTGATGAACAGACTGGACGTGGCAAAGGAGAGAATCTCCTTAGCTCGAGGACACATCAATAGAAACCTCCAAAACTAAAAAGCAAGGAGGAAGAAAAAGACAGGAAAAAAAGAACAGAATATTCAAGGACAGTGGGACAAGTATAAAAGGTGTAACATATGTGTGATGGGAATACCAGGAGGGGACAAAAGAGAGGAAACAATAATGTCTGAAACAATAATGACTGAGAATTTCCCAAATTAATGTCAGACACCAAACCACAGGTGCAGGAACCTCAGGGAACACCAAGCAGGGTAGATTCCAAAAGAATGAGGCAAGAAAAGAACATTAAAATTACAAGAGAGAAAATAATAGAAATAGAGGTCAAAGAACAAAAACCAATCCCATAAATAAGTGGCGTTCTTGAAGCAAAGCTTGGAACAAATGAAACAGGAAAAATTGAAAACAATAATACAAATCAAGTTATGCAAGCTGGTCACAACAGCTATCAGACAATTAGAAAAAATCAACATTGATAAATTCCATGATGAAATTCTCTATATTGTGGATAAATGAGAAGGGAAAAAATTATACAAGAATTTGGTCGGGGGGAGGGGGGAATGTTTCCTACAAAGGAAAAATTAGGCTGACTTTAGACATCTCTTCTTCAACACCAGATCCCAGAAAGCATAGACTGAGGCCCACAGGATGCTGAGGGAAAAGATTTAAAATCTGTGGATTCTATACCCAGCCATAGTATCATCCATATCCAAAGACCAAGGAAAGCTATTCTTAGTGTTTGTTTGTTCTTGTTTGGTTTTTTTTTTCCTTAAGAGCTAATAAGTAGATCATGTGCATGGAGGACCAAGCCAACCCCTCCACTTCTACAAAACTCTGATCCTGTCCCTGCTACACTCTTCCTGGCTCACTATACTCCAGCCACACCTGTCTGCTTTCTACCCACTCTCCGCACTCTGTCCCTACACAGAGCCTCTGCACGTGCCATGCCCTCCATCTGCCCATGGCTCACTTCCTCTCACTCTTGAAGTCTCAACTACATGTCTCTCCTCTGAGGGGATGGGTTTTCTTCCTTGTGTATTATTCACACACACTCACACATGAGGACACACACACATGCACACACATACACACAACTAGAGGTTCCATGAGGACAGGAACCTACCTAGATCATATCCCCGCATCTAGCATAGCATCTAGCATGGACCCAGCACACCACTGGTGGCTGTCACACCTCACATTCAAATCCCTTCAACATATGAACAAAAACAGAGGGGAAGGTAAACTAAAGGGACTTGTAATTAACACTGAAACCAGGTAAGCAAAAGACCACCCTGCTAACAAATAAGAGAAAAAAACAGATTTTGAAAAAAGAAAGGCACGATATGCTGTATCACTCTGCATCATTATCAGAGAAATAGGAGTCCAAGTATTAAAAACAGAATTAACAGTCGTGTGCACATATTTTGAAGGCAATGGTAAAGAAAAAAGAAGCAAAACCTAACCTATAGAGTAAAAGAGAAAGAAAACAGACTAAAAAATTGGAAGTATTCAACAACAAAAAAGAGAGAGAAATGAGATCAAATGTGTTTATAAATGCTATTCGGTTAAGAGGCTCCATTTGTAGCAGAGGACGGAATCTAACTAGATTGCTCTTGCCAGCCATGCACCTAAAGAAAGACATGGGAAGCTAAAATGAAAAGGCTGGGAACAGACACATCAAGGGGACACAAACAAAACAAGGCTGGGATAGCCATATTAAAATATGAAAACCGAGAATCCAAAGCAGAAAGCATTCACTAGGGAAAAAGAGTCATTTTATCTTGACAAAAGATAAAATCCACAGTCTCACAATGAAAATATAACTGTCACAAATCGTTTTGTGATGAATAACAGAGAATCAAACTTTATAAAAACACAAACTATCAGAAACACAAGTGAAAATGGGAAGGATTCTATGGAAGGGATATGTTTTCACTCATAAGTGGAACAGGAGAAACTTAACAGAGGACCATGGGGGAGGGGAAGGGGGGAATAGTTGGGGAGAAGGAGGGAGGCAAATCATGAGCGACCCTTGAACACTGAGAACAAACTGAGGGCTGATGGGGGAGGGGAGAGGGGAAAGGGGGTGATGGGCATGGAGGAGGGCACTTGCGGGGATGAGCACTGGGTGTTATATGGAAACCAACTTGACAATAAACTATAAAAGAAAAAAATTTTTTTAATTCTATGGAAGGAAAGACTTTGACCTACTGGCTTCAGCTTTTGACAGAGCAAGAGAGCCAAGAGAAATAAATAAGAGAGTCTTTGAATAATATTATTTATAAAGGTGCTTTACCCTAAGCACGGGGAACATCCCTGCCTTTTCAGGGACATTTACCAAAATAAATTTTTAAAAATATGAAGCAGAAATTTCACAGGCCACGTTCTCTATCATTCAGCAAAACTAGAAGTCGATGCCAACATTTTAAGCAAGTAAGACAAAGCACTGGGAACCCTTCAAGGCTCTACTAAATTATTCTTGGATGATTCTGAAGTTTCAGAACGGTTAGAGACAAAGTTCAGAATTTTCCGAAAATCATTACAAGGACAGCACTGCACTTTGAGACTCAGAAGATAGGACCAAAGTGAGGCTCAGAGGCAAATTCATAGCATTAAATGCACGAACTTGTAACTATAGAAACAAAGTCTGTAACTCAAATACTTGAAAATGCTAACAGATGAAACCTCAAAAAGCTAAGCCAAAGGAAAACAGGCCATATTCAAAAATGTAAACAGTATTGATAAATATAGGAGAACGGATTCTTACCCACAGGCAGGGAGGAGGGGAGGTGGGGAGGGAACAGGAAACAGCCTAGCAAGACCTGGGCTGGAAAAAGGGGGAACAAATTATCAGGGCTTCCACGTGACATCTCAGCACAGATCCCCTGTAAAGATTGCAAGCCAGGCTGAATGTTCTGGAAGGTCGGAAAAGCAATTTCCACCAGGGCCCCTATCATACTCGGCAGACTCCAGCAAGAAAAACATGAGAAAGAGAGGAAACACAGATACACAGGATTCCGAGTACAGAAAGGAAACTGATCAAAGGGAAACTTTTCCTTCTAATCATGAGAAAATACTGTGCTAAGGTTTATGCAAGTAAGTTCAAAACTCTTTTTTTTTTTTAATGTTTTTAATTTAATCTTGAGAGACAGAGAGAGCGCGAGCAGGGGAGGGTCAGAGAGAGAGGGAAACACAGAACCTGAAGCAGGCTCCAGGCTCTGAGCTGTCAGCACAGAGCCCAACGCCGGGGCTGGAACCCACGAACTGTGAGATCATGAACTGAGCCGAAGCCGGGTGCTCAACCAACTGAGCCACTCAGGCGCCCCTCAAAACTCTAGATGAATAAATTATTTTCCCAGAAAACACAACTCACAGAAAATTAACTGGGTAAGTAGAAAACTGAGGGGAGGGGCGCCTGGGTGGCTCAGGTCATGATCTCATGATTTCTGAGTTCAAGCCCCACATCAGACTTTCTACTGTCAGCGCAGAACCCACTTGGGATCCTCTGTCCCTCTCTCCCTGCCCCTCCCCACTCACTTGTGCACACTTTCTCTCTCTCTCTCTCCCCTCTCAAGAATAAATAAACATTAAAAAAAAAAAAAGAGGAGTGCCTCAGTGGCGCAGTCAGTTAAGCGTCCGACTGTTGGTCTCGGCTCAAGTCATGATCTCACGGTTTGTGAGTTCAAGCCCTGAGTCGGACTCTGTGCTCACAGTGCGGAACCTGCCTAGGATTCTGTCTCTCCTTCACTCTGCCCCTCCCCACCGTGCGCTCTCTCGTTCTCTCTCTCAAATAAATAAAACTTTTAAGAAATGTTTTAATAAAGAAAGAAAAAGAAAAGAAAACTGAGGTGACCCATCACTAAGGACAGACTAATTCTGCATAGAATGCTACCCTCCCCCATTGCTGCCTCCCTCTGGTCACTGAGGTCTCACTTCAAATAGAAGTTTCCATGACACCCCATCAGAAACTCCACCTTGGGGGGCCTGGGTGACTTGTTCAGTTGAGAGTCTGACTCTTGATCTCGGCTCGGGTCTTAATGTCACAATCATGGGCGTTGGAAGTAGAGCCTACTTAAAAAATAAATGAGGAATGCTTTGGTGGCTCAGTCTGTTAAGCATCGGACTTCGGCTCAGGTCATGATTTCACGGTTCGTGGGTTCGAGCACCGCGTCGGGCTCTGTGCTGACAGCTAGCTCAGACTGGAGCCTGTCTTCAGATTCTGTGTGTCTCTCTCTCTCTTACTCTCCCCTGATCACACTGTCTCTCTCTCTCTTTCTCTCTTGCAAAAATAAATTAACATTTAAAAACTTAAAAAAGAAAAAACACTACCCTCAGGTGCCACCTTACGACCCTATTTCATAGCACTTACGTCTATATGGAATTACTAGATTATCTATTATTATTTTATTAACTTATCTAGTCTCTCTCCACTGGGATGTGAGCTCCTTGCGAACAGGGACCTTATCCATCACATTCGCCAAGTATTCCTGGCGCTAGACAGGAAGCGCTCAGTAAACGGGCTGAATGAATAAGTGAATGAATAATAGATAAATGAAGACCAAAGAAGACAAGAAAGCTTCCAGAAAATCCTTCTAAATAATCTCTTCTTACAAAGGAGGATAAGGGTGCCTGGGTGGCTGTCGGTTAAGCATCTGACTTTGGCTCAGGTCATGATCTCACAGTCCATGGGTTCCAGTCCCGTGTCAGGCTCTGTGCTGACAGCTCAGAGCCTGGAGCCTGCTTTGGATTCTGTGTCTCCCTCTCTCTCTGCACCTCCCCCACTCATTCTCTCTCTCTCAAAAATAAATAAAACATTTTTAAAAAATGTAAATCTTTGAAGATGAGGAGAACTAGCCCGGAAAATACTTGAAGGTCCAGAACAACATGGCCGGCGGGGGGCGGGGGGTCATGTATGGAAAGATGACCATGGGTCTCAAAATTCTACTCCACCACCTTTAGGGGGAAAATGAAAAGCAGGCTTGAAGTCACAGCGGTGTGTCGGGCTTGCACAAGCAAGAACACGTGTGGAAACAGCAAGTCGGCCTCCACTCCCGTCGGCCTCCACTCCTGCAGGGAGTCCAGTTGTTTCCTGAGTCCCAGGGTCATTCTGGCCCCAACCTGGGGCCACAAGAGCTTGGATCACCAATAAACTCGTTCTCATCATCTATCCCGTCTCACACAAAAGTCAATGAAAGCATGAATGGGAAGCCAGAGGCTTCCTTCAGACTAATTCCAACTATTTACTTCCTACCCATCCCAGGAAATGTGGCTTCTGGGAAGGCCAGGGAAGGGCTATTTTTAAATAACCATCCTTTGAAAAATGGAGCAGAGGTCACGAAGCGGAACGTCCAGGTCTGCGGATCCTTAGGGGGTAACCGAGGACCAGTAATCAGAAGCCAGGGCCAAGGGGAGGAAGTCTGGGTTCGGGCACCAGCCCCGTAAGCGGTGGGGACATGGTGTCAAGGAGGTCCTTTCCCTGCAGAGGCTAAGAGTCCTTGTCCATAAAACAGAGTCGATGTAGATCGTGATTCTCAGAGCAGGGCCCGTGTCACTGGGGCCTTTGACGTCAATGAATGTCGTTGGGGGAGGGGGGTGCGGGGGGCAGGGGAAGAAGTGTTATGAAAAAAAATTAAGCTGAGTGGTAGAAGAGGGTGTGCTGGGAGGGGGGGGGGTCACAGGGTGACCACACAAAAGGAGAAATTTTATTAAAGTGAGGGAGTGGGAATCTGGGAAAGAGTATTTGGACTGAGGAAACTGTAAGTGCAAAGGCCCTGAGGCAGAGGCATGCCCAGCGGTGTTTGTGCAAAACCCCAGCAGAGGAAGCGAGGGAGAATGTACCAGGACAATAGGGACAACTTATGTCAGGTCCTGCAACAGCTGGAGCCCTTTGGCTTTTCCCAAGTGAGATGAGGTCATTGGAAGGACATCACCTGTTGTGTACAGGCCCCCTGAGCAGACTGCAGGGGGCAAGGGGAGACCAGGAAGGCCGGGAGAGTGGGGGGCTGGAGTCATCCAGGCAAGGGATGGTGCTGACTCAGTCTTGGCGGCAGAGAGAGGGTGAGAAATAGCTGGACCCTGGATGTGTTTTTAAAATACTTTTTGGTCTTTATTTATTTTTGAAAGACAGAGAGAGAGCACAAGTTGGGGAGGGACAGAGAGAGAGGGAGACAGAGAATCCGAAGCAGGCTCCAGGCTCTGAGCTGTCAGGACAGAGCCCAACGCGGGACTTGAACCCACAAACCACGAGATCATGGCCTGAGCCAAAGTCGGATGCCAAATGGACTGAGCCACCCAGGCACCCTTGAATGTGTTTTTAAAAGAAGTCAATAGGATTTGCTGATGGATTAGTTGGGTGTGTGTGTGTGTGTGTGTGTGTGTCATTTGTTGAGATGGGGCCATCGTGGGGTGAGAGTGTGGTAGCCATTCCTGCGGCCACCAGTCTTCCCGGCTCCCCACTTCCTAGGCCCACGATAGGACGACAACCCTCCAGCCCCCAGGATGTTAGATGCGGCCGTGGGATTTGCTTTGGCCAAATGGCAGGTGCCACTTTGAGGCAGAAATCAATCGCCCTCTCTGGCCTCAGCAGCCACGGCCTCCTGGAGGTGGAGCCTGTTTTATCTGGGTCCCCCCTCCCAGCCTTTAGCACAGCATGAACCGGCGCAGCCCCCAGGCTCCTTGAACCTCCCTGATTTGCTGGTGGCTGTGGCAACATGACCCAGCCTGTCCCCTGCTGGTGAGGGCAGGAAAGCAAGTGGTTGGTTTAGGGTTTGCTCATTCCCTTCAAACTTCCAAGTGGAGGTATCCGTGGAGCGGTGACAGCGAGACTTGTGTCCACCCCACCCACCTGTGCTCTGGGAAGGGTCTCTCTCCCTCTGTGCTTCTTCCAGGACCACCCGGAAGAGCTCTCACCAGGCAAGGCGGGATGTGGCGGGGGGGGGGGGGGGGGGGGGGGGGGGGGGGGAGGGGGGGCGGTGCGCCGCAGGACAAGTCTGGGAGCTGAGGGAAGTGGGGGACAGGCGGGAGCAGGGAGTTAAGCCTCTCCCTCCCCTCTTCCAGAACTGGACCCTCCAACAGAGAGCACAGGGTGGAGAGGGGCCCCGGGGAGAAGCAAGGATGGATGGACGTGGACAGAGGGGAGCGCGGGATCCACAAGTGTGCCCCACAGGCGACGGGGCGCAGATCCAGCTGGCTGGCCGAGACGCCGCCTCCCACGTCCTGAGTTTCCTAGACTGTGAATGACTGATAAAAATAACCGGGGACAGTTTGGAGAGGCCGGGGAGCTGGGGTGAGCTGAAGCCACCCCACTGCCACCATCAGGACACAGGGGCTTGGGAGGAGACTGGGCGAGGGTCTGGCCTGGCTGCCTGCCTTCCCCACAAGCCCAGGGCCAAGGGCAGAAGGTCTGGAAGGGCCACCCCGGGAAGAGCCGCACATCCCGCAGCTCCCGGAGAAGAGCAGAGAGAGGGCCACCAGGGCCCCTTCCTGCCGCCCTGGGCTGTCTCAGGCCCCCCTGCTCTCCCCTCCAGCCCCTCAGGCCGGCTCCCCCCTTGTCATGTGGGTTTGTGCGCGCACGTCTGTGTCTGCGTGTGCATCTGTGCGTGTCCCCGTGTCCGTGTCTCTCTCCCTCTGTGTCCCTTTCTCTCGCTCGGCCTCTCTCCACCCCACTCCATTCTCCTGTCCCCACCCCGGTCCAGCAGTCACCGTGGACCCACTCCCTGGGAGGCTGGGACACACACGGGACAAGGCCCCCACAGCCACTGGCCGTCCCCCAGCTCTGCTCCCTGAAGCTGGAGTGTGGACGCACCCCTCGGGTCCCCGCCAGCAGGGAAGGGGGCAGGCCCTGCACCCTGTAACCAAGTTACCCAAACAGCCCGGGCAGCTCGGGGCCGGGCCACCTCCCACACATCGCCAACATCGCCATCCAAGTACAGAGTTCAGCTCCCCTCTATCCGTTTGTGGAGCTGAGAGACTGTTTGGGGGCAGAGATAGCACGTCCATATCAATCAGGAACTCCCAGAAGGAACCAATCCAAGAGCTTGGTACCCCATTACCCCCACTTTTCAGAAGCAGAAACTGAGGACAGTGCTTTCTCTGAAGAGTCGGAGGAGGAAACACTCCTTCTTGCCCCGTTCTAAACCACCGTCTCCACCAGTGTCCCCACCCAGGCCACCTCTACCTTGGGATCTGCAAGATCCACAGGACAGGCCTGGGGAGCCACGGGCGCTCCCCACAGGCAGAGAGGGTGGGCTGACCTCCTCCCGCACTGCTCCCCCCCAACACACACAGCCTGGCCCTCCTGGCACCCCCCAATGGTTCGTTTAGGTTTGAGCGTTTCCAAGGCAGCGCGCACATCCCCGGGGTGGTGACACACTGGGTGTCAGCTCTCCGAGCCAAAGGGATGTTGCCGCCTCCTCAGCACCGCTGCCTTCGGCTCCTGGGACGCCACGGGGAGAAGCTGAGCCCCATCTCTGGGCTGCTCTGAGGTGCTCCCTTTAGGAGGAGAGAGACACCTCGTAAAGACGCACAGACATAAACTAAAAGGTCATCTCCGCGAGCGGCACATGCCGGGAAGACAAGCCTGGGCAGGAGACGGCAGCTAAGGCGGAGGCCTGAGGGGGGCTTCGGCGGGCAGAGCAGAGACCTAGGGACACAGAGGACGGGGATTCCAGGGGAGGGAATGGCAAGCGCGAACCCGCTGAGGGAGGACATCAGCGGGGAGCAGCCAGCAGGGCAGAGCAGAGTGAGGGGAAGGTGGTCCCAGAAGACAAGAGAGCAGGAGGCAGGGGCTCTGGCTGGGGGCCGCACTCACCAGGCCGCCTCGCCTCGGCTGGCTCAGACAACTGGTGCCCACCCCTGGGGAGCTGGTTACAAATACAGATTCCCAGGCCTTGCCCCGGACCCACCAAGCCAAAAGTCCACATTTTAACAAGCTCCCTAGAGGAAACTGGGGCATAGCAAAATTGGGGACCTCCAGGTGGGTCAGAGGGATGGGTCTCCGGGGACGGGCCAAGTGGTATGTTTAGGGGATGCCTCTCGCTGGGAAGCAGGCACGGGGTTGCTGGAGATTTTCTCTTGCTCAGTGACTCCTGGAGTCCCAGCAAACAGGGATGACTCCCCTTGGAAGGTCTGCCCAAGTGCCCTCCGTTCCCCTGGCCCCCAGTTCTGGTCCCCATGCCCCACAGGACTGGCTGTGTATCCTACACCCCCCACCCCATCCCAACACACAGCAGACTGGACCAGCCTCAGCCACCTGCACCACACCGTCCAATCAGATTTTCTCTCAGGACCGTGACCCAACAGACAAGGAATCGAATCATGTCACCAGCGAAGCTCTGCTCTAGAAAGCGCCAACTGGCAAGAGGAGGGTCAGCTCGCCCCCTCAGGAGTGCTTGGCTCTTTGTGCCTGAGTCGGTGCCCAAATGTTACCAAGGTATTTCCTATAAAAACCTGGAGTTTTGACCAAATGGACAGTGAGGCCCCATGTCATCTGGGGCTCAGCAACTGCTCCTTAAGCTGAGGGAAATGCCCCCCAAGGCTCCCCACAGCCCCCACCACTTCCTCTCTTGGCCTTCTGGGCTGGCCCTGTGGGATTTTCGCTGGTGGGAGGACTCATCAACTCCCACCTCCAGGAGCCGGTGGCTTGGCCCTGACCTGCCAGGCATAGTGGTTGCATTTCCGCCTGCACACTGTAGGGGGCAGCAGTCCTGACAAAACCCGCCTTCTTCATCCTAGCTGAGTGGACTTCTGTCATTGGGCACCAAAAGAGCTTAACCACCAGGCTCCTGCAGGCAACACGGAGGCCCAAGGTCATAGCACCCCCGAAAGATGGCTCTAAACCTGGTACCCCAAAATTCAAACAGGGGCGATGATCACACTGAGCCCCTCCAGCTCCTCACGAGGCCCCACGGAGCAGAACAGAAGAGGGGGTAGCAAAGAAAGAGTGTCTGACAAGTCCGTGGGGATAATAGGTTCAGAGGGCAGAGCCGGAGCCTCGCGCTGCACACAGGAGCTCAGAGAAGGTCCTGGAATCCCAAAGGCATTCAGCCATTAGTCACTAACCCCTTACTAAGGGCCAGTTCATCTCAGTCCCTGACTGTGGTATTTATTCTGTGAAATGGACCAAGTCCTGCCTCCCTGGAGTTCCTTTGTGAGCAGGGGAGAGAGATAATGAAGAAGAAAAATGAGTGTTATATGTAGTGGGTAAAACAACAATGACAGCAAGGGGGGGAGTAAGGCGGGAGGGAAGAGCAGGGGGAGGTCAATGATTGAGAGGGCGTGGTCAGGGACAGCCTCAAGGGAAAGAGGACATTTGAGCCCAGACCCACCTGAGAAGGGAGGGAGCCCTGCAGACATCTGGGAGAAAGAGTCTGCAGGATAGCAGATGGCAGGAACAGCAAGTCCAAAGGCCCTGGGGCAGGAGGGTGTTGGCTTGTTCAAGGGCCAGCAAGGAGGCGAAGTGAAGAGGGTGGAGGCAGAGAGGCCATGTGGGCACATCACAGCCGGCCTCAGGCCCTGGAAGTCATAGGCCCTGAATCTGAGTGAGGACAGCACAGGGGGCCTGCTCAGAGTGGGGAGGTGATCTGACTTGCAGTTTCGCTGCTGGGTAGAAAGCAGACGGTGGGGTCTGAGGGCAGAAGCAGGGAGCCTGGGGAGGGGCTAATGGCCTAGTCCAGGGAGGGGAGCCACAGCAGAGCCAAAGGTCCTGGTCAGCAGGGGCTGGATTCCGAATGAAGAGCCAGTAGGACCCGCCAGCGGACGAGGCAGGGATCTGAGAACAAGAGGCTCCAAGGGGGACGCCAGGACTCGGGGCCTGAGCCCTGCAAGGTGGTGAGCCATGTACCCAGGGAGGAGGTGGATGGGTGGGAAGGGGCAGCTCCCACTGCCATAGGACCCCCGGACCCAGTGTCCCAGACCTGCCAGGCTTTTGAGGAAAGCCATACATCCAGATGTTCTGTGAAGTGTCTCAATTTTCAAATGTTGGCAACTTGTCCAGAGACTGTAAACACTACAGGGCCAAACAAAACAGACGGACAGCTCAGAGGGGACCCGCAGGTCACGCGTCCGGAGCCTCCAACTGCCACGGGGCTCCTCCAATGCCCCTCCAATGGGGCTCTAGTGAGGCAGCTGTTGTGGTCCCTGTGTCCCAGATGAGGAAACTGAGGCCCAAAGAATGCAAGCCCCTGACCAAGGCCACATAGCAGGTGAGCGATGGTGTGGGGGTTGGAGCCCGGACTGTCTGTCCCCGAAGCCTGTCATCAAGGGGGGTCCTGTTGCCTCCACCATCCAGACAAAAACAAACAAACAAAAGCTTCATCTCACGCCTGAGGAAAGAAAAGACCAGAGAGTGATGGGATGTGACTTATCCAAAGTCACTCAGCAAGTTGGCCTCGGAGCCTGGACTTGAACCTGGGGCTCAGGACTCGGGCTGCCATGCTCTTCCCAACGGGGCCTGTTGGAGGAGTCCAGGGAGCCCGAACGAACTGGGCTGGTGGGGGTGTGGAGCAGCACAGCAGGCGAGAGCCAGGTTCTAGAACCTTCTGTCTGGGTGCACATCCCCGCTCTGCCACTTGGTAGCTGTGCGACCTTGAGCAAGTCACTTCATCTCTCTGTGCCCCAGAAAACAGAAGACGCTTAGAACCAAAGAAAGAGCAGCAGCCCTCATAACACCACCATTAAGCCCACAAATGTTTGCTGATCACCTGCCAGGGTTCTGAGCACGAAGGCACCAGCGGGGAATGATGCAGAGAAAGTCGACCGCCAGCTTCGCGGAGCAGGTGGGCAACCCTGAGGAGGGGTCGGTGGCAAGTGCTAGAAGAAAACTCGAGCAAGAAACGTGTGGGGCCGATCAGTTTTGCACTGAGGGCTCAGAGTGAGCTCAGCAGTGACTCAAAGAAGTTTCCAGAACTAGTCTTGGGGCCATCTAGGGGAAAAGCATTTCAAGCAGAGGGAAGGACCAGTGCAAAGGGTCTGAGGCAGACTGTGCCTGGTGTTGAAGGCGAGTGTGGCAGGAGTCAGTGATCATGATGTGGGGGGAGCATGAGAGGAGCCCAGAGAAGTAGCACCGGTGGGGAGGGGGCCACAGGAGGCCGTGGCTTTGACTCTGAGAGCGGGGCTGTCGGAGGGGCTGCACAAAGGAGGGTAAGGATCTGGCCATTACTGGGCTGGGTGGAGAGCAGACAGAGGGCTGAGGGGGGTCAGCGGTAGAAGCAGGGTAACGGCTGCAGAAGTCCACGGGACAGACACAGGGGGGCACAGACAGGGGGACAGCGCTCCGGAAGTGGCAAGGGGTACTCCCACATCCAGCAGGCACACGGCACCTTCCGGCACTAGTTCACCCAATGTCCCCGCCTCCAACAAGTGCTACCCGCCCTGATGCCCAATCCGCAGGGCAGCCAACGGAGGCTCTTGCCCAAACCGCACGGCTAGCAGGAAACTCGAGCGCCTTCCATCTTTCACAAAAGAGAATGGGCATTTCTCCGCCCACCCTAGGGGAGAGCGGGTCTCGAGGCGTAACAGCATCCTCCTCCTGACCTTGCCTGTCTCTGGCACCTCCTTCCAGTCATCCTGGCCAGCTCTCCTTGACCCTGCCCTGCCACCTCCTTAGTCTTCCTACTTAGTCACCTACTTCCTCAGGTTCAAGTCCGCCGCCAGATGAAGTCCAACCTACCTGTGCTCCCGGCTGGCATGACCACACCCCCGCCCGCTCATCTCCCTTCCCCCAGTCCCTATTTCTTTTCCAGGCCTTTACTCTGCTGCCCCCACCCCCAGCACGCCTCCAACTACAACCAGCTCAGCCCTTCGGAGTGTCAAATCCAGAGGAAAAATCCAATTTGTGTGAAGGGGTCGGGGTAATTCTGTGTCAAGGCCACGCTTCCTTTCTGTTTGTTGAAGGAGGTTGATGCTCCTTCTTGGAAGAAGGAGAAAGGCTTTCTTTGTGCCCAGCCTGGTGAAATTGTTGTCTGTTTAGGACAGCCTGCAGTTTTCTTTGTGAACGTGGTAGATTTTTTTTTTCATGTGGGTAAAAGGGCTTATTAGATTTCCCTGTGGCTGCCCAGAGTGGGGAGAGGCTTTTCTGGGCACAGAAAGAAATTACCAAACAGGCGTGGGAGACCAAGGAGCAGTTTGCAGCTGCGACTCACGGAGAGGTCAGGATTTCGGGGTTGGTGTTTTCATTGGCGGGGATGTAAAAAGGCTGGGAAGGAAGTTTGGGCAAGAGGGAAGGAAGATGGCCCTCGATGCCTCGGGGTGGGAGAGCGGAGGGCAGGATTTTGATGGGGGGGTGCTGTTGGGCACTTTTTTCTTCTTCAAGTAAAAAGTAAATTTAAAAAGGGTCACCGACTACAGAAGAAAGGTTGTCATAGCAACAAAAGTTTGAGTCCAGGTACTTCCTGACGTCCCTTCAGGACCACAGAGGTGGAGAGAGGCAGGATTTGGGCAATGGTGCGATCCGTCAGGGAAGCCATCCAAGCTGGCTCAGACCTCCCAAATTTCTCACCGGCTCTGACAGGCTGATAACTATTTTCTGAGCTCTCGGGGAGGAAAACGGTGATTTTCTGGGAGGGGCGATCTCTGGCCAACAGCGATCAAGAGAAAAGGGAAAGTTGTGGGTTTCCTTTGTCGGCTCCACAAACAAACCACCCATGTGTTTGTGAGCGGAAGACTGGGGGTGAAGGTCTTGGGCTGAGTGCCCCCCCAGTGGTGCCCGAATCAGACCCCCCCAAATGTATCATTCTCTTTCCTTATCACTTCACCCCATCTCTGTCTGCCCCAGAGAAGACCATCCAGGCCCCCTCACCAGCTGGAGCGCCTGGGCAAAAACGCCTCTCTGGGCTGCCAATTCCTCATCTGAAAAGTGGGCACCCTAAAAGGTACTGGTAAGGAGACAGCACGATCCAGGTGAGAAGTCTCCACAGTGCCTGGTGTGCATGAAGGGCTCAATAAATGTAAGTTAACACGGCTTTACATGATGTTCAACTAATCATTTTTAAAGCTGCTGGGGCTTAAACATCCTGTGTCAAGCCCTGAATGAGAGACACAGAGGAGTCACATATGGGGAAATAACTACAAGCTTCGGGAAGAGGCCCAGCTGGGCGCTGAGGGCTGGGACACCCCACGGAGGCGGGGCCGGACAACTCCAGAGACACCATATTGTAGCTTTAAGTACGTGCACAAAGAAGACACAAGGAGGGGGCACAAAGGAGAAACTTGGTGGCAAGGCCAGGTGACAAAGGGGGTGCACCCCAAAAGGTGCAACTATTCCCCAGGACAAGGCATTAGGAGGCCTCCATGGAAGAAGTCAGGGAAAGCAGACAGTGTTAGCCACGATGGCTTTTGAGGTTAATTTTTTTTTTATCACACCCCAAAATGAACACTGGAGTTCTGAGTGCGCACCGGAAGTGAGCCCTGATGGGGCAGGACCGGTGGGAGGTGGAGCCTTCTTCAAACACGGAATGCCTGGCCAACAGCTAGCTTCTCGCAGGTGGTCACAGAAAAGTTGAGCGGGGCACCCCAGGAGCAAGGCACAGCAGACAGCACCCCCAGGAAACTTCCGGTTCACCATTCCAGGGCCTCATCCAACATTAACCCCACAAATGGGTATTGATGTCCTACTACGCACTGGGACACCTAACCAGCGTCTGGGGACAACAGCGAACCAGGCAGCCCTGCCCTGCTGGGCCCTCACAGTGACACCCTACGGAGGCGGAGCGGGGGGGGGGGGGGGGGGGGGGGGGGGGGGGGGGGGGGGGGGGGGGGGGGGGGGGGGGGGGGGGGGGGAGGGGAAGCTGACCAGAGGCAGGCTCCAGGAATTTTCAGGTCGTGCCAAACGTGAGGAAGGAGAAAGGTTGATGAGAGGCAAAGTCAGGAAGACCCAGCCTCCCAAGGGGGTGGGGAGGTCTTCTCTCCAGGGTCTTCTGGAAAATCCCCCTGGGGAAGGGAGTTCCAGGCGGAGGCAGCAGCCTCCTTGGGCTTATTTTACACCTTCTTCTCTCTGTCCTTTAGACAACCAGTCGGGCCAATGTCTGATTCAGGGCAAACTCCGCCGTCACCCAGCCCCATCTACATCTGAGAACACACATACACGACGTCCGCCCGAAGAGCTGTGCACGCACACACTTTTAACCTTGGGGAAAGAGGTCAATTCGCTCAAGAGGGTCCCCACGTCCGGGGTAGGGCAACATGGTCTGGGAGGTGCTCACGGTGTGGCCCAGCACCCCTTACACACACACA
>PISW01010488.1:0-49290 GCA_004023785.1 Mungos mungo | reverse complement strand
TTTGAGGAGTAAGATGTTTTATGTAAAATGGCACTGCCCCGGGGAATTCCAGTCTATATTACCTAAGGTGGGAGATGGACATGAGTGAAGAGAAGAAGGTTTCAACATATTTTTTTGGAAGACATAAGAATTCTTTGTCTACAGAAGCAAAGCAGCAGCATTTAAGGACCTTACTTAAAATTTAGGATGTTTGAGTGGACTCTAAACCTAAATCTGCCGCTTACCATATGAATGATATCAGATATCTCACTTAGTTTCGCCTTTAAGTACTTTAATGATGGGATTCATTCCATCTATTCCATCCATTTATTCACTAGTAGACTTTTTTTGAGTGTCCACAATGAGCCAGGCACTGTACAATGAGAATATAAACATGAATACATTGTTATTGTTGGTATAACAGGATTGATAACACTTTATAGGAACAGAAATGTGTGTAATAATCTCCAGAGTACACTTTAGCTTTAAAACGTTGTAATTCCCCTTGAGGTCCCAATACAAACTGAAATTCAAAATGAAAAGATAAGCTACATATTACTTTTATTTCTGTTATAACCCAGAAGCTATTAAGAAAGTTTACACACTTTCAAAAAAGACTGCTTGCTTTGATAGCATAATAGCATCCCTGTATAGTTTTGTAATATTCAATGAAATGCTTCATAAACTACAATATAATCATTGTGCAAGAATCTATTTATCTTGCAATGTTCTGTTGATTTGAAGAAAGTCCTCCATATAAGTTTTAAAAAACTGAATGGATAAATTGGAACATTTTAATATGAAAATTTTTTACTCTACATTTTCAAGCCAGAAAATCAGTTCTCTTTTTTTTTTTTTTTATGGAATCTCAATGAAACAATATCTTGGGAATTTGTGAGAAGTGGGAGGAGCCTTGGAGAGAATTTGTCATATTTTCAGGATCTCACAGTGGGGTCTTCAGAATACCTGCTTCAAAAATCTCTAGGGGTTTATTAACAAAAGCAGACACTTACCCAGTCTTAGTGAAAAAGAATTTTTGAGGCAGGTTTTGGGAATCTTCATTTTAACTGGCTCCCCATGTTGGTTCACACACAGTCGTTTGTGGATCGCATGTTCTACTCCTACCACTTTATTTTACAGATCAGAAAACTGAGGCACTAACTTAAGTGACTTATTATTATTAAGTAGTCTAAAAAAGTTCTTCCTAAAAACCAGAGAAACAGAGCAAAAGTGGTATTTTTGAATAGGTTCTTTAGTGGAAAGGAAGGAAAAAAAGGTATGAGGAAGACTTAAGGAACATTTTTCACAGCCTGTTTTTCCATGAATTTACTTATTTTTTTCCATCCTCATCAGAAAATTTCTTCAGCTGTTCACTATTCAATTGGAATTTTAAATGCTGTTGACCTGATGTCTGCTTCAAATCATTTGACAAGTAAGACAAGTGAAGTCACAATAACTCTATTCTCTCACTATCATGTCAAGCTGAATACACATTCAAAACAGAGTAGAAGGGAGAAAAACTCTCCTATATAAACAAGTGCATATTTTTAACATCACCTGCAGCTCATGGATAGACTGGGTGACACAGAATGCACTTATCAAAACTATACCAACATGAGTATTAGTTCATAATTATCCATCTTAAGATAGATATTATATTGTTTAGAAGCAATTCTATACTTGAGTAAAACACCTTAGCCTTTAAAATATCAAACTATGAAATCATACTCCACTACACATAAACTCATTAGGTTCTTCCCTAGTCTGTACTATCCTTATTTTCTTCCAGTTTTACTGAGAAATGATTGACATACATCACCGTATGAGTTTATGTACACAGCATGATGGTGTGGTTTACATATATTGTGAAATAATTGCAGGAATAGTGTAGTAAGCATCCATCGTCTCGTATAGATGCAGTAGAGAAAGAAAGGAAAAAAATAAAAGAATAATTTTTTCTTTTAATGAGAACTCTTAGGATTTGCTCTTTTAACAACTTTCATATATCTCATTTAGCAATATTAAGCTATAGTATCGTGTTGTGTCTAAAACCGAAGCCCAGTTATGGCACGTTCGCCCCAAACCCACAGCCCCGGAACGGCTGCGGAACGCTAAACCGCCCGTCAATGTTGTTTCCCGCGGGAGACTTAAATCATGGGACCTGGAAGTCGCTCGTCTGGCCGTCCATCCGTAATTTACTCCGGGCTGCGGCGGCACGGGACCCGGGGTCAGCCTCTACTCCAGGTTAGGGCGGCAGGCGCCGAGGTATGTTCGCTTGTCTAAACCCAAAACCCAGTCCGGACGCCCTCGCCCCGGTTCGGAGTGCGTCCCGGTCGGGGCAGATGCAACAGAGGCGCACTCCTCACCGGCTGGGAGTGCGCCTCCATCCCGCTCCCCGACCAGCTGGGCAGAGAATCTGCGCGGATTTTTCTCCCGAGGGAGGGAGAAAGGGGGCAGCGCAGCAATTAAAGACAACACTCACGGTTTCTGGTCAGGGGAAGGAGCAAGAGAGCGTTTATTCAAAGAACTGTTCTTTATATAGTCTTTAGGGGAGGAAAAACAAAGTATCTGACTTACGTCAGATACCAGGTAAATAGAGTCAAATGAATATTTAAAAGAAACGCCCAGACTTGCCTTCAGCAATGCTGGGAAGGGGAATTAACACTGAATAATCTGAATACGGTTTTGATCTTTTATGCACCTTGACCCTCTAACGTCTGGCGCAGCAAGACTGACGCCAAGGTATTTTGGCCATCTCCAGCCTCCAGATGCAAATCTTGTTTACTGGCTCACTCTACGGAGAGTGAAGATCCTTGCCCGAGGCAGCGTGGAAACTTGGCGGCCCCCAACAGTGTTAACATTACATCCCTAGTATCTGTTTGTTCTTTAACTGGGAGTTTGTACCTTGAGCCCCTCTTTCTCCAATTGAGATCATACAGTATTTTTCTTTCTCTGCTTGACTTATTTCACCTAACATAATGCCTTCAAGGTTCATCCATGTTGTTATGAATGGTACAATTCCCTTATTTCATATGGCTGAATAATATTTTTTAATGTTTGTTTATTTATTTATTTATTTTAAATACAATTTATTGTCAAGTTAGTTAACACAATGTATATAGTGTGTTCTTGGCTTTGGGAGTAGATTCCCATGATTCATTGGTTATATACAGCACCCGCTGCTGATTCCAACAGGTGTGCCCCGTAATGTTCATCACCCATTTCCCCTCTTCCCCAACTCCCAGTTTGTTTTAAGGTTTGCCTCCCTCTCTGTTTGAAAGTATTTTTCCTCTTCCCCTCTCCCATGGTCTTCTGTTAAGTTTCTCAAATTCCACATATGATTGAAAACATATGCTCGCTCTCTTTCTCTGACTTATTTCACTTAGCATAATACCCTCCAGTTCCACCCACATTGCTGAAAATGAGAAGATTTCATTCTTTCTCATTGCCAAGTAGTATTCCATTGTATATGTAAACCACATCTTCTTTATCCATTCATCAGTTGATGAACATTTGGGATTTTAATTAATAAGAAAGCAATATGCACTTTATACACTAGACCAATACCCAACTGATGTTTAATGATTGTTTAACCCATAAGCCATGTTTTGTTCAAGGAGATTTTGAATAAGAACTAAATTTGTATAAATAAAAACTATTTTTAATATAGCTAATATATTTATTCTCACATTCCTTACTATTAATTTATGAAGAACTAAAAGTATTTTGTAACTACCTATGTGGATGTTTTACTATCTTGAATCTATTCTAGAAAAGTAGAATTTAAAAGTTTTGTCCTTTGGAAAACAATCTCCTGAGAATGAGTATTTAAGATACTTCCTTTAAGAAGAATAAAGAAAACAAAGATTCATTTTTTACTTAGCTTTGGGGCAACTGTGACTTGGAAAAGAATTTAGGTGTTAGTAAAATCGTCCTGTCTGGATTAGGGTTTCATGAAACATTGCTGGTGGAAATTAATTTCTATTTGATGTTGAATTCTTGATGAAGTTTTAACTTGTCAAGAATGGTAAGCTTATAAATGTGTGTATATGGTGAAATTTTATTCAATTAAGCCTCATAATGCTCTAGGTATTTCACTGTTCTGTAAAGGAGATCTCCTGAACATGTTGTTTCCTGTACCCACAGGCTAATCCTCAAAGTGTACATTCATAACTGAACATTAGTCCACAATTTTGAAATAAATCCTGTGGCATTTACAAGTGAAACATGCTATTATTTCCTGTACAACACAGCTTTTTTGTTGACATTTTTTAGTATAAAATGGAATTAAGGGGTTTTAATGTCCTTTTTCTGAAAGATATGAAGGAATCTGACATTAAACAAAGTTACCAATGGAAATACAACTAGAAGTGCACTGTTGATGCATATGCACTTGTAAAAAATCACTGTAATGATCTCAGTATATGTGTTCATGTGGTGCTTAATATTTTGCGTTTGTGTAAATATCTTTAAAGACATTTAGAGACAAGCTTACTTTGAGGTCTTTTATTCACCTGCCTTGAACTAAAAGCATATCACTGCAACTTAATAATAAAGCATTAGGTAATCTTTCTATACTACCCATTTATTTAACCATGAGATTTTAAAGAAAGCTATTCAGGATATTAAACTATAAACCTTAACTAAATATGGGAGAATATTTGGCACAAACATTGTAAAAATAATAATTATGTTATAATCCTTATGGGAATGGATATTATGTTCTGCTGGAAACCACTTTCCTACCTAGTACTATAAAACCAGACTTGTTGATGAAGTCCGAAAGCACTATTATTATGACTCATATTTATTGAAAGGTGGCACCATTTCACTCACTGCTAAAACTTAAGACATTTTTGTCCTATTTAACCTCATAGGAACCCTGCAAGTTAGCTATGTCACAGATTAAAAAAAAAAGTTGTGCTAAAAGAGGTAAAAATAACTAACTACTGCAAAGGGTATAATTGAAATGAGGCAAATCTAAAACTTTAAATCTGAGCCTGATTCCAAATTTCATAGAGGGAAAATATAACTTTAAAATAGAGGTATTAACTTTTAAAGAAAACAAATCGAAATGTAAACAGCAGTTCTTCATAGGCATCTCTCCAAGAAAAGGGCCTTATTATACCCAGAAGAATTATGATGACTGAAAGTAAATCATGGTTTTGGTCACAGTGTAGGAGTGAGTCAGCATAACATTACAGTGGCTGGACAGACCTCTGTGTTAGAATACACATTCTGGAGTCTGATAGGCGAGATTAATATCCTAGTCTTGCTGTTTACTAGCTATGTGAGCTTGAACACATTACTAGTGTCTTCATGCCTTAGTTATAATGCCCGTGAAATGGACATATTAAGAATACCAATCCCCATCTGCAGGACTCAGTTCATGTATATCAAGTTCAGTGCTTACAGAGAGTAAATGGGGTGTGTGTGTGAGCTACTGCCATTGCTTTATCACACAGAATATTTGTGGTTTACCGTCATGACGTTATAGAGACAGATAGCAAGTGTCAGATTCCGGGAAAAGACAAAGGAAATTTGGAGTTAGAAAAAGGGAAACATGTACCTTTAGCTAATTAATGAGATCAAAAAATGTGAACAAAGACTCATAAAATTAATAGATCTGATTATGGCATTCATATTTGGTCTAGAATAAATTGCTCAACAAGTATTTAGAGAATGGATTTTGCATGCCAAATACTATGTTAGGCATAAGAAACCTTAGAGTAAGGGAAAGAGGCCCTGTCCCTGAAAAAAAAAAGACAATTTTTACATATGCGAAGCAACAACATGTGTGAGGTTTCTAGAATACCTCACTAAAAAACTCGTTTAAAAAAGGAGTATAATGGTGGCCAAAGGCTGGGAAAGAGGGAGAAGCAAGGAGTTCTTGTTTGAAGGGTATGAACTTTTACTTAAGTAAGATGAATAAGTTCTAGAGATCTGCTGTATAACATTGTTGTGTGTAGTTAACAACACTCTGTTGTGTACGTACTTTTTAAAAAATTTTTTTAAATGTCTTTTATTCATTTTTGAGAGACAGGGAGAGACAGCGTAGCAGGGGAGGGTCAGAGACAGAGGGAGGCACAGAATCCGAAGCAGGCTCCAGGCTCTGAGCTAGCTGAGTTCGAACCCACGAACCGCGAGATCATACCTGAGCAGATGTTGGACGCTTAACCGACTGAGCCACCCAGGCGCCTCTGTACATTTTCTAAAAGAGTATATATCATGTTACATGCTTTTACTATAATTAAAAAAAATATTTTTAAATGTAGAAGGAGGCACTGTCCTTTTCTCTTTTTTTTTTTTGTTAACATTTATTTTAAATTTTTTAAATTTATTTTTGATACAGAGAGAGACAGAGCATGAGAGAGGGAGGGGCAGAGAGAGGAGACACAGAACCGGAAGAAGCAGGCTCCAGGCGCTGAGCTAGTTGTCAGCACAGAGCCTGATGCGGGGCTCAAACCCACGAATGTGAGATCTGACCTGAGCCGAAGTCGGAGGCTTAACCGACTGAGCCACCCAGGCGCCCCTGTTCTTTCCTTTTTAAGGCTTACAGTCCAGACTTCAATCAATGACAAATTAAGCTCAAATCAAATAACCTTTCCTACTGCAGCTATGAAACTGAAAATCATTAGTCTTCAGAATGTGTTCAGCATAAAGAGTTAATGTCTATTGAAATAACTTATTACTGCAGTATTTTATACAGAGAAATTTTTTCTGAATAAGTCTGAGTCTTAGCAAATGTATGATGTATAAATCATCCATTAGATTTAGGAGAGTAAAGAAGATTATACTGTGTGTGCAAAATGTAGATTTAGTCAAGTAGCAATTGATAGTAAGATAAAAAAAAAAAAAAAGATCATAAGGGACATGATCAAATACCCAAAATGTTATTTTACTTTCATCCCTACTTTAAAAAATGATAATCTAATTTCTTATAACTTTTCTTATAGAGTAAAAGCAGATATATAATTACAATCATTTCAATCATTTATATAGAAAAGATCAAACTGCATTAAGTGGTATTTTTTCAAGTTTTAGCATTTAAAACCTAAGAAGATAAAGTCAGCAGAAACTGACCCTAACTAATAGAAATGACAAAGTGAAAGGTGGAAACATCAAATTAGACCAGAAAGACAACAGAAGAGTTAGTTTCATTCGTTGGAAGTTCAGTTTTTAGATTGTAAAAGCCTGGTAGAGATTGTTAGTGTTCATCAAATATCCAGGTGTCACCCTATATTTCAGAATTCTCACATGTAAAGGGTAAATGTGATGACTTGCCCCCACTTTATTGTGAGGGGAAAAAATATATGGGTCACTCTACCTTAAGGCAGCCAAGATTGCATATGGGTCTCTTCGCTTCATCTTTTTTCTTCTCTATGTAGCTGGAAACAATTTGAGAAGGTGGAGTTGCAAGACGCAAACAGTCTGGATTGGTCAGTCATTATTTAGAGCAAAGTTCTTGTAGAAGAACCACCTGAACCACACTGGATGTGATGTGAATGGAAAATAAATCGTGTGGTAAGTATCTAAAATTTGGGGGTGGTCTGTTGCAGAAACTGGTGTTCACTACTTTGGTTAATATGTAGGACATTATCATTTATTTTGGTCCACATCTCAGGATTTTCCTGGGGAAAGCCTTTATTTCTCTCTGATTATTACTTCCTTCCTTGCCTTTACATTACTACTACCATATGATTTCTTTATGTCATTTTTGTCAATCAGTAGGTAGAATCTGACTATTTGTGCTAGATGATTGGTGCCGAGTAGGTTTCCCCTCCCACAAATTTTCATGTTAATAAGCTCCAAGAAAAAATGCTCTGGTGACATCATAGGGGGTTCTATTTTATTTGTTAGCTCTAGACTTCAGCATTTTCTCATTTAGAATTCTTGATTTATATATGTGTTCCAACAAATAGTATTCCCCACTTATTTCAGTTTCTTCTTCCCCAAAACACACACACACACACACACACACACACACACACACACACACAAGAAATTAATCACCTGTAAGTGCAATCTAAAATTATATCTAGTCTATGGCATTTAATGCCATAATCACTGAAATATTCTTTAGGATTGAACCCGGAAGCTACACAAAGGGTTTCCATCTTGATCTAACTATAACCACAGGAAAGGTTCCAACCATCTAGAGTAAGGAGATAGCATCTATGTTTACATCGAATTTCCACTGGAGGTAAAGTAGATAAAAGGAATAGAAACCAGTCCTTCAAAATGGGTGGAACATAGTATTTCTGGAATGGCACAGAAAAGACAATAAAAATCTATTTCTCCATAAGAGCTATGAGAAAACTATAAATAATTATTAAAAATCACGTTTTCACTGATAACCAAAAGCAGCAATCTGAGGAGTATTTATTCAAGAGAAATTACAGAATTCCGATTAAAAACAATGAGCTTTACAGCATTTTATCTTGCCCATTCCCAACTCCATGATAGCCTTGAAAAACCGACAGCTTCCCAACTATGATAGCTGTTAAAACCAACAGCTTGGCAAACACTGGAAGTTGGGAGACCAGGTTTGGGGTACTTACTTCAAAAACCCCTGAGAATAGTCACAAGTTGACTTGGAAAAATTCTATTCGTAAGACATGGGGAATAAATCTCTTCTTGTTCTTGTTGTTTTTGTTTTTTCCGAGAAAGAGAGAGAGAGAGGGAGATGTGGGAGGGGCAGAGAGAAAGAATCCCAAACAGGCTCTAAACCATTGTCACAGAGCCTGAGGCAGGGCTTGAACTCATGAACTGTGAGATCATGACCTGCACTGAAACTGACAGTTGGACGCTTAACCAACTCAGCCACCCAGGCACCCCGCAATTAAATCTTAGAATGTATATTGTCCCATCATAAATTAGGGCTGCTCTAGTTGGTCTTCCATGTAACTAAGATACTGTCTTAAACACTAACTCTTCCTCTGATGGGAAAGGTCATGTCCTGCGTAAGCATACCTTTTACATCACATCTCTGTCAGGAAACTCAACTCATCGAGGAAGGTCGCCTGTACTGAGGAGAGATATCAGCTAGGATGTGTAATTAGCGATGTCTTCTAGTTTTCCTGGTCATGTCTGGTTATCTTGTTGACAATACTACTGTCCTTTCAGGTTGTAGAAATTCCTGAGGGTGGGCCTACCAAGGTACATCCCTCACCAACTCACTCTGACATTCTCATGTACTTAACTTACAGAACTGCCAATATTGGCTCTAATAAACCATGCCATTGGGATCTAAAATGTGAATTTCAGATGTATTTTCTAAAATGTATTTTCACCCATCTTGCTATGTCTTATGCAGGTTATCTGTAGTCACTAAGCCTTGCTCACAGACCGTGCATTACAGCTTTCATCTGTGTGTGGCCCTCTGGTCTCTGACTTGCCCAGAGAGACAGAGGGCCACAGTTTAACTAGAACCTACAAATCATATCCAGATCTGACCAATCCTGATTCCTAAAACACTCACTGGGTAGATTAATAGTATTGTGATTAACTTAGACCAGTGATTCTCAGTTACAGCTACACAGAATGACCTGGGAAGCAAAAACTACTAATTGGAGGCCATAGAAGTGAGCCTCTAGCATCAGTAGTTTTAAGAAACTTTCTCGTTCATTCTAATGTGCTGGCAGCATAGAGGAGAAATGGCTTAGACTAATCAGATCACAGAACTGGAGCTGAGATCAATCTTACAAACCACTGGGCTAATATTTTGGAAAGAAAGTTATGGATAATTAGAGGTTACCACAGTGTCCAATACAGTAATATTGCTATAGAAAAAAATTCTTGCTTTAATAGTATATATTTACCCAGAGAAATGCTTGAAAAAATAACCCAAATAAAATGCTCCTTTCAATTTCTCTCTCATCAATAATTCCTATTACATTGTTCTACTACATTGTTTTCAAATTTTCATTTATAAAATGTTTATTTACTTTGAGAAACAGAGGGAGAGCGCATGTGTAAGCAGGGGAGGGGCAGAGAGAGAAAGGAGAGAGAATCCCCAGCAGGTTTCGTGCTGTCAGTGCAGAGCCCAATGTGGGGCTTGGTCTCAGAACTGAGATTATGACCTGAACCAAAATCAAGAGTCAGAGGCTTAACTGACTGAGCCACCCAGTTGCCCCATTATGGTTTCCTTTTTTAATCTTATGTTCTCTGAGTAGTCTGACACACAGAAGTCAATACAGCATTCATGTGCTCTAGGGCCTCTGATTTGTGGATAAAATACATATTTGTGGAGTTGTTTAGAAAGGTCACCATTGTTTCTTCTTCTCACAAGGAAAGCTTGGAAAAAATTATGTTTATAATTTGTGAAGTACATTTACATGTATAATTATGGGTACTGCATTAAATAATAGAATAATGCCTACATAGTCAAACATCATTTTTATCTTAAATTTTTATAAAAAACATAATTTTAAAAAAATTTGCCAGTTCAAACCTGGCAAAAATTGCTTTATTGTATACTTAAACAGATGATGTAAAGGGTGAAGCAAACATCTGTTAAAATAATATTGTATAAATTCCATATTAAATGAAATGGATAATTGCAAAGTTTTCACTTTACTGTCCTTATTTTGTAGATAAGTTAAGTAATTAGAGTAATTTAAATGGAAATTTATTTTCTATCTTAAGAGGCCAATTTATGAAATGCATATTTTAAGAGTATAGTTTACAATAAATACTTTTGGCTATAGCCCAATGTCAAATTGGGGGAACAATGATCCAAGGCACACTGAACAGAAATAACTTTGAGGGGCGCCTGGGTGGCTCAGTCAGTTAAGCGTCTGACTTCAGTTCAGGTCATGATCTCATGATTTGTGAGTTCAAGCCCCACGTCAGGCTCTGTGCTGACAGTTCAGAGCCTGGAGCCTGCCTCAAATTCTGTCTCTCTCTCTGCCCCTCCCCCATCTCACATTTTCTGTCTCTGTCTCTCTTTCAAATAAATAAACATTAAAAAAAAACTTTGAATACCTAAATCTTAATTCCAATTCTCCATTTTATCATAGAGTTAGGAAATTAACATTTTTGATTATCTGTCAGTATTTTCTGGCTAAAATATTCAAGCAATTTCATAGATGGAAATATCAAAAAAGATTATTCCACTATTTTGAAGATTTATCTATGTATTTATGTATGTATGTATTTATCTATTTTAATTGTTTATTTATTTATTTAAATTTTAGTGCAAATATTAGTTTCAGGAGTAGAAGTCAGTGATTAATCACTTGCATACAGCACTCAGTGCTCATCACAAATGCCCTTTTTAATACCCATCACCCATCTAGCCCATCTCCCACCCACCTCCCTCCATCAGCCCTCAGTTTATTCTCTATCATGAAGAGTCTCTTGTGGTTTGTTTCCCTCTCTTCTCTCTTCTACCTCCTTCCCATTAGTTTATCTTTTTTTGTTTCTTAAATTTCACATGAGTGAAAATCCACATCATCACAAATGGCAAGATTTCATTCTTTTTGATGGTTGAGTAGTACTCCATTGTATGTATTTACCACATCTTCTTTATTCATCAATCAGCTGATGGATATTTGGGCTCTCTTTATAGTTTGGCTATTAATTTAATTTAATTTCTCAGAATTGTTAAAATTAAATGAAATTACATTTTTGTCACATTAAGGTGAGGTTGATCTTTTAACAATGTGGAAAAATCTCCACTCTGTGTGTGTGTAATTTAAAATTTTTTGTTTATTTATTATTCCTCTCTGTCTTTTTTCATCAAATTATCCACTTCGGGAAACAAATATCTTTTTACTTGACTTTATTCGACTTACTTGACTTTATCTTTTATTTTTTACTCTCAAGCTTCATCTGGTAATTATTTAAACTATTTAAACCATCTCTCTTTCTCTCTCTCTCTCTCTCTCTCTCTCTCAGCACCTATAGCAAACCCTAAGAGGAACACTGATCTGCTAGAGGAATGAAATCGTTTTGTTTTGTTATTGGCCTGGATCACATGCTCACCACTGTGACGGGCCAGGTAAGACTCCTCAATGGACCATTTTGTCAGAATTCTGTGGTGTAAGAAATGAGCATTTCTCTGGAAGGAATTGGTGCTAACTATCACTAAAACATAAGACACACACCATATATTGCATTCCTTAAAAACAGTTCAATGTAGGGCATATAGAAAAGAATGAATAAATATGATCCCAATAGGTAAATAAAGGCATTTCTGTTACATAAATGATTGCTATGCAATATTAAGTATACACTAAGTTGAAAATACGAGGCATGTCTTAGAAGAAAGTATACTGTACCATAATAATATTGGACTATTCCATTCACTTAAAAATCTTAACTGTATTTCACATAAGTGCCATGTAATAGTATACAGATAGTAAATTCATTTTACCTAGCTATGGTTTTCTTTATCTTTTCTAGCATTTTATTGAAATTTTTGAGTTTGTATGAATTTCCCTGGAAGTGTTGTTTGTATTTTAAAAGAAATGTGCACCAGATTTGGTGGGTTGGGTTATAACTTAACTAAAATAAAAATAAAAGACATTTATAAAATTTTTAAAAAGTATCAGCACAATATGACAACCATGATTACTCCATTTTAAATCTACATTAAATTTACTGTGGTAATATTTTTTTATTTCTTCATGCAGTCAATTGCTTTGTGTGTAACATATGGTATAAGTGGTGTAAACATGATTATTGTACAGATAAAATAATTTTATTTGGTTTTATACATGATCATTTGATTATTTGTATTTTTTTTGATTATACAAAGTATTCTATGAGCACTAATCTCTTTAGCAATGGACTTCTAACAAGTTATTAAAGAATAGACTAATTCCAAAAGTGAAAATTATAACTGTATTTGACAATCTTATGAGGCTGTATCAGGAAGGATATTATGCATTATTCACTGTTTCCAAAGCGTCTGGTTACTGCCAGCATCTGTGTATAGACCCAACACAGTTAGCTGTTGAGAAAATACAACACTGGATTGAGGTGCCAACAGTGGGCTATTTAACTAAGCTTGGAAAGCTTGGCTACAAATAATTGTGGCAAAAAACACCAGGTCGTAGTGTTAACAAATCCATCCTTTTCAGAGGTATTGAACTTGGCAACAAATTTGTGGCAATTTTTGTTCCACCCCCTATCCTTGGTTAATAATCAGTTACCTAATTTGTTTCCATCAAACGTCATTTACAGGCTTTAATTTCTAATGGACAACATATACTCCTACCAGAGTGACATCTTTGTATGTGCGGAAATGTTTATGGAGAATTCTGTTGGGTATATGGGAAGACCGGCACGTTTTTCAGTACTGACTTAGAGGCTGATAGAAAAGCTGGATTCATAATGTCCATCTCTTATATTTTATTGCCCAGATAAATAACATCTCTATGTCACTTGCCTCCTTTTTCTAAACTTATCTATAAATATCTGTTTATAAAATATCACATTCAGTGTCCAGTTTTAGGCAATAATATTGTTGGGAATGGGATTGTAAATTTAGTACAGCATCTGGGTTTAGAATACAAGGTGAGAAACACAGAATATGCAGAGAATCCTTTTGAAATTGAGTGGTGGGTGATGACAATTACAGATGCAAATACAGATTTCAGAGATCATGATATTAACACAAGAAAGGAAACAAAATCACAGAATCCAGATGCTGTTTAGTACTAAGCTGTTGATCAGTGAAACTGGCTTTTTAACAGTCTTCTGTTTTCATTTCCAGCCACACATCCCAAATCACAAAGCATTGCTTTCAATTCCAAACACCAATGCGACTACATTAAAGGGTAAAAAAGATGTGCTGATGTTTGCTGTACCTTGATCACAGATTCATGCACAGCTTCAAAAGTAGGTTGAAGTCATAATTGCTACCAACTTTGTAGTCTCCAAGCTGAACCAGTGTAGAATAAATTGCCTCTTGAAGTTTATACTAGACCTATACCCCTGGCAAACTTGTCTACTTGATATTGTCATCCAGCTATAGATTTTGTATGCCACTTACTTTGTATTTTTTACTAACGTTATTATTTGCACTAAAGTTAATCTGTAATTTAGGAATATTAAGATCCTCCCCAAGTTTTTAAAATATGAAGGCATTAAAGAATTCTTCCTTTCAACTTCCTCACCCTTAGACAAATCACTACAATAACTAGAGAAAACTTCTGACCTAGAAATAAACATTCTAATTTAATCATGTTATTTGGCTGGTATGGTCTCATGAATATAAAACTAATTCTCATTAGCAGATGAACTACTTTAATAATAATGGTTCAAATACTGTCAGGCAACAAATATGGGATCATTTCTCAAGAGGTAAAGATACATAAACCTGGACCAATGGGCCAAGGTCTAAATCTGTGAGATTAGAGAAATATGATGCACTGAAATAAGTCCATCCACAAAGAGCAGTAGGATCAACTTTTATTGTAATATCACTGAGTTTTTTATAATTCCATTCTCACCTGAAATAATAAGAATCTAGGCATATCAGGTATCAATCTCACTTTCTTATGAATAGAAAGTTAATATGTACCTTTTAACTTATTTAAAAAATTGTTTAATGTTTATTTATTTTTGAGAGGGGTGGAGGTGCAGAGAGAGAGAGGGAGACACAGAATCTCAAGCAATCTCTAGGCTCTGAGCTCTCAGCACAGAGCCCAAAGCAGGGCTTGAACTCAAGAACCAGAGATTGTGACCTGAGCCAAAGCTGTTAAACCAACTGAGCCACCCAGGCCCCCGTCATATGTATCTTTTAGAGTAACAAATTTTCTTTGCCAGCTTGAGTACTCACTCCATCATTTGGAAACTGTATATAATGGGGTACCTAGTAAGTACTTCACTTGGAAACAAAGATATATACTTTCTTGACTTAGAGTTGTGAAAGGAAAGTTAGATGAATGTTGATAGTTTTGAAAAGTGATTCCAGATGAAGATATAATAGAAGAGAGTTAGCTGTCTATAACATATTTCAGGATTATAAGCTTGAAAAATACGTTAGTTACAAAGAGATCACATTCTCTAAGGTATAATTGCTGTTTTAAAGAGTAACCTTAGGGGCACTTGGGTGGCTCAGTTGGTTAAGCAGGCAACTCTTGATTTCAGCTCAGGTCATAGTCTCACAGTTCTTTGAGCTGAAGCCTGCTTGAGGTTCTCTGTCTCCGCTCTCTCTGTCCCTCCCCTACTTGTTCACTCTCTCTTTCTTTCTCTCTTAAAAATAAAAAAATAAACTTAAGGCACCTGGGTGGCTCAGTTGATTGAACATACAACTTCATCACAGGCCATGATCTCATAGTCTGTGGGTTCAAGCCCCGCTTTGGGCTCTGTGTTGACAGCTCAGAGCCTGGAGCCTGCTTTGGATTCTGTGTCTCCCTCTCTCTCTGCCCCTCCCCCACTTGTGCTGTGTCTCTTCCTCTCTCTCTCAAAAATAAACATTAAAAAAATTAAAAAATAAAAAGTAAATTAAAAAAAACATGAAGAGTAACCTTAATGTACAAAGGTAGTTTTTTTCCTGTGAGTCTAACATAAAATCATGAATTAGTTTAGATGAAAAGATTATGGTAAACTAGCTATTATTGAGAGGTAAATGGTAAACACAGATGCTTTAAAAACACTTCCATTGGCACCAAAAACAACTTATAAAATGGTCAAGTTATACTTATGTTGATTAATTTGTATTTATTGATTGGCTAGTATATGACAATACTGTGGAGATACTGGAAATACAAATGAATGTTATGCCTTTTGTTCTCAAGGTGCTCCAGCTGGGTGGACACAGGGAAATCATCAAACAATGTGTGTTGTGATGAGGGTACCTGGGTGGCTCTGTCACTGTTGTTGAGCTGTTGTTGAATGGCGACCTGAATCCTGTGCAGAGCTGACCTTTCATCCTCTGGCCCCCTCTCTATCTTCTTCCCCCTCCCCCACCTCACTAGCCTGCTGGAAGGAAGGAAGCTCACATGACAGGAGCTCACTCGTGCACTCTCTCTCTCTCTCTCTCTCTCAAAAACAAATAAACATTTAAAATACATTACGATGAATGCAAAAGAAAAACTTTTAAATGCAATTTCAGAGTGCAAGTAGAAATGCGCAACTCTATGGCCTCAGAAAAGGCTTCATAAAATATAGATATAAGAAAGTTTCAAAGACTAAGCAGAGTTTACTAGGGGAGACAGTTGTGTTGTTACTAGGCAAGAAAAAGGGCAAAGCAAAGATGCAGAAGTATGAAAAAGTATGGTTTGTTCTGGAGGAAACTATAAGGTTTTCCACATTGTTGAACCGAAAAGGAGAACAGTCCTTGGAAAAGTGGGCTGGTTGATTTTAGAAAAGCAAAATGTGGGAGAGGAACATGAGAGGTAAAGGCTGAGGTTTAAGTTAGGACAGATCTTGTAGCCACTGATAGGAGGAGGGGGAATTGGAGGGTTGTAAGCACATACTTACTTAGGTGTGTATTCCAGAAATACTGTATTGATATCAGCATGGAAAGTTTACAAATGCATATTCTTATGTAAATTTAAGGCAAATAAGTTATCACAAAATCAAAATCATAAAATGCTCAGATTATGGTACCAAAGGGCTTAACTTTAGTGAACAACGGCTCCTTATTTCCAGAGGGGAGAATTTTTCATTCTATTTCTTTTATGGAATTTTTGCTTACATGTTGGGAATTAGTATATTATACTCTGATTTTGCTTTTTATCTCTCCCTCTCTTAATAGTTAATGATTTTTTTTCTCTTTTAAAACAAGGATCATGTTAAGGCACCTGGGTGGCTCAGTCAGTTGTGCCCGACTTTGGCTCGGGTCATGATTTCATGGTTTGGGTGTTCAAGCCCTGCATCAGGCTCCCTACTGTCAGCACAGAGCCCACTGGGGTCTTCTGTCCCCCTCTCTCTCTCTGTCCCTGCCATCCCATCCCCCTGCCACTCTCGCTGTCTCAAAATAAATAAATAAATAAAATAAAACAAGGACCAGATCTTATATTTGTACTCTGTTAAACAACATATTGAGTCATGAAAATCAGTAACTACTAAATCACTCAATCACTCAGTCAGTCAATCAAAGTTCTAGTCAGCTGCCAGTAGGCAGCAGCTGGCTACAACACTTACCTTTTTCTTCTGAAAAATATGCTCGGAATTTGACGAAGTAGTGATTCTTTACTCCACTGCTTTTTCATCTCTTCTATATCCCTACCTTGTATTTACGGGTAGGCAAAGAACCAATGTTTGTGAATTTCTAAATACTTTTATGAAAATAAATGAGATTAGATACAAGGTTATATACTATACTAGCATTCCACTATGTCTTATTTTTGGTAGAAGATAAAAGAGGAGAGCTTTAGTTAACATAAGGACGTACTTCATGTAATTTGGTTATCCTTAAGCATATTCCCATGATGCACTCTGTAATGGGAAAAATGGAAGTGGCAGCACCAACGAAAGGGGAATGGGAACAAATCAGGTATGCAGAAGTCCGTTTTCATCGAAAAGAAGCTATCCAGTCTCTTTATCCCATAAACTTACATAAGGTGTCTCCTCTCTGAAAGTGACCCAAAGCCCAGCCTTGGATTTGCCTGTTAGAAATTCAAACTAATAATTTATCTAATGTAGCATCACAAGAAATATTTCTTTTTGAATAGTAAATAGCAAAATAATTAGACTTTAACTTTCAACTTCTATATTTGGTCAGTAATAGTGAAGAGAAATTCATTGATCATTTTTCTATGATTTCTTGCTCTTTCTACATGCATTGGTGAAAGTGTTTTAGTCTTTGTCGCAGAAGTTTATAATTGGAAATGAAATAATAATTTAAAAAAATAAACAAAATCCAAACACAATATAGGTAGCTTCCATTTTAGTGGAAATTGAACTTTTCAGGAAAAAAAAAACCCTAGTATTTCCTATTTGTTTACATAATCATTTGATTATTTAACCCACACATTTTTATTAAGTGCCCACTGTGAATCCTGCATTATTCTATGTGCTTGAGATACATCAGGTGGAAATACAAAGAATCTTAGCCTTATGAGCTTAAAGAAAAATACAATATATGTAACAGAGAAATAGAGTTAACTCGAACACAATAAATGCTATGGAAAAAGACTAATTAGGGGGTATTGAGAGTGCTGAAGGGTGGGATGCAATTTATAAGAGAATGATCAAGGATACTTGAACAGAGTTGGAGATGAAGACATTGGTTTGCAGATATTTGGAGTAAAGTGTTCCAAGCAGAGGGAACCGCCATTGCTAAGTGTCTCCTAAGAGTGGAACACGCTGAGTGTATTTGAGAGCAGAAGGAAGCCAACATGGCAGGTGCTCAGTGAGCAAAGGGGATGAACAATAATTGCACAGATGCTCATACAGTGTGTTCAGGGATGGAGAGCAGATCATGGAGGACCTTGTAGGCCATTTTATGGAATTTGTACTCTGAATGAAATTGCAGATTTTTAAGAATGAGAGGGACAGATTATGACATATTTTAAAGTACTATGTCAGCTACTATTAGAAATAAAGTGAATAGGGATAGAGCAAGATTAGATCAACCTGTTAGGAGGCTATTGGAGTAGCATTGACGAGAGCTGGTTGGTGGTTCACACCAGGGACATGGAAGGATAGGAGACAGAAGGAGCCAGTCTCTGGAAATATTTGGAAGGCTTACTCATATTGTGATTTGATCTAATTTGTTTAATTTGTTCTTATGTAAACTCAGCTAGAGGTGAAAGTCTTAAAAGGGTCATGTAATGCTAAACTACTCCCTCAAAATGTTGCACTTTTCCTTTCAAGTATATTTGTATAATTTCACATGTGGATGGTGAGTTGCCCAAGGATATGATACAAATTTTCAGTATCACTTAGACTTAATTGTACTAAGTACTCAGTAAATATTCTTGGATTAGTTTTCTTAAATCAGGATTTTAGAAAGCTTTCTAAAAATGTCCAGTTTTGGGTAGTTCACTTGCTTATTAAATCTTCTGTCATTAAAGAAACATGAGATATAAGGATATGTTTTATGGCAATAGGTACTCATTATTTTGATAAAATATTGTGATGACAAAGGTTAATTCACTTAATCTTTTCATCAATTATAATATTCTTGTGGTGACAGAATTTAATATTCTTTGTATTCTTGATGTTAATATTCAATCAACAAGGAGACCTACCAGTGAAAAAGAGACATGGGGGGAAAGACTAAAATATTAGTTTAAGTCCAAACTTGCTCCGTGAAAAAGATGTATATTTATGTTCATAAGAAATTTCTGGTAACAATTAATATGGCATGCTTAGATACAGCTCTTCTCATAAAGATATGAAAATTAGCACAATAAATACAATTTATTGGTCTCTATAGATTTTAAAGTTATATTATTCTTGGAGCACCTGTGTGACTCAGTCAGCTAAGTGTCTGAGTCTTGATTTCCACTCAGGTCGTGATCTCATAGTTCATGAGATCAAGCCCTGCATTGGGCTCTGCACTGACAGTGTGGAGCCTGCTTGGTACTGTCTCTCTCTCCCTCTGTCTCTGCCCCTACCCTGTGTGCACTCTTTCTCACTCAAAATAAAGAAATAAATATTTTTTAAAAATTATGACTTTTAAAATTATGTTATTCTTTAGTACAAAGTGTACAGAAATGTCCAAAAACTTACAGTTTAAGCCACATAACAAGACAAATGATATAATATTGCTTTCAATTCTGACAACAAATTGAAAATGCGTACCCTGTTTTTATGCTGTATGTAGGGCAATATGCATTTTAACCTGGATCTGGGAAAATACACAGTGCTCTAAAGCAAACAATACTCAACACAAAGTATAATTTGAATTTATAAGATGGAAATTAACTTATGTTAATCTATTTTTTTTGGTCATTTTGATCTGTAGCCCATAATATTAGCGAAGGTAACTAAACCAAGAATTTGAAGGAGGTAGGGGATTCTGCAGAAAGTACCTTTGACATAATGTCTAATCAATAGAGAAGCAAAACTCTTACTTGGGTTGTTGGGATAACAACACTTTGCCTATATAAGATCAGCTTACATATTTCTTTACATTCCTATTTAAATTTCAATGTGACTGAAACTGGAATTTTTCTTGTTAAAAAAAATAACATTTATAACTATAAGTGATAGATTGGAGATATTTAGGGCATGGGACAAAATGATTGATGACAAGTTTTTGCAGAACTTCATGTAACAAAAGTAATTCTGTTTAAAAATAGTTTTGAAGCATCTGCTCTTTCAAGCTCTGAGTTCATTGGATAATTTTACTATTTTTTTTCTTCTGAAAAGTCACCTTACTAGCCTTCACAGAATGAATAATAACATTATGCAAATCACAAGGCTATTTTAGCAGCATTCTTGTGTGATTGGTATGTGTATGAGTGTGTTAAAATTTGAAAGCAAAAAATTAAGAAGTTTATAGATTAGGATATGTTAATCTTTGACTATTTTACTATCTAGTAGAAAACAATTCAAGTGGAGCCACATGACAATGTTTCAAAATCGTTTGGAATAAAGGATATAAAGACTTTGAAATAAAATCTGACACACCCATTGCTTCCAGTTTATCTTGAAACATGTTTAATGCACATTTATACCCGGTGGCAAGCCAATTCATTAAGGTCATACGATTCTTTTTTTTTTTTTAAGCTCATACGATTCTTATATTAAGTTTCTATGATTCTTTATCTACAATAATACTTTCATCTGAGGATAGGTCAGTTAAGTTGCCAGATGTACACATTTTTCAGGTAACCTTTCCTTATAGCTTCCCATCTGCGGTGAGAATGAAAATCACCCACAAGAGAAATGCTCAGAAATTTGGATCTGTACCTTCTACTCTAATTGCATAAAACATCTTTCATGCCTGCAGATATTTTTACATCTAAGACAGCCTGCATCTCTGCTTGGCAACATGAAACTTGTTATCATACCAGTCTTTATGTAAATCAGTGATCTTCCTAATCAATTTTTAACTACAAAATTAAATTTTTTTTAATTTTTGAGTAAATTTTTAATGGTAAAACGCTTCATCAAATCTATTTATTTAGCTTGCTTTCCATTCACTCTCTAATTTGAATAAATGTTTCCATGAAACAGAAAAATATTTTCTGCCAGAACTATTGTTTTTAAAGGTGTGATATATTAAAGGTATATTTTACTTTTCCTTTTAACTAATAGTATTATAAAATAATACATTCTTACTAATTATATATAGTGAGTTTGGCATATTCTTGCAGTACCACTTTAAAGGCAGTATATTCACATCAAATATTTTTTAGAAAAACAAAGTACAAAATAAAAATGCTACTTTTGATGCCGCAGCAAATTATTCTTTTTAATTGTATGAGCCAATATTTTTGAAACCACCAACTAAGCAACTATTAAGTGTACCCAGTTCTTACCAAATGCAAGTTACTTTATTATTATGCTATGAAATGACCATTCTTTTGAGAATGAAGAGTAATACTTACTACTCATAGATTTATTGTTCTCTGGCTGTATTTTTGTGTATGTGGACTTACTTTCCCAACTTAATAGCCTGGAGTACAGTAGTGTCCTCAGAGAGGATGGGGAAAATGTACTCAACTTTTACCACAGAACAGGGAATGAAGTTTATTATTATTATATATATTATTTTCTCTAAACTGTGTGTATATCTTTCTGCAAAACACAATGGGTTGTACCTTTTATTTGGTTATTTCTAAGGTAATTAGAGATAGTTTTGACTTTAAAAATTCAAAGATAAGGGCACCTGGGTGGCTCAGTAGGTTGAGCATCTGACTTTGTCTCAGGTCATGATCTCATGGTCATGGGTTTGAGCCCTGCGTCAGGCTCTGTGCTGACAGCTAGCTCAGAGCCTGGAGCCTGCTTCAGATTCTGTGTCTCCCTCTCTCTCTGCCCCTCCCCCACTTGTTCTTGGTTTCTCAAAGTAAAGACATAAAAATGTAAAAAAAATTCAAATACAAAGGTTTATCTTTGATTCAATATTACTGACATTTCCAATATGCACTAAGCATGTAATGAAACACCAATATTCTAAATTAAAGTATATAGGTACATTTTATTCTCATCAATATAAATAATTCAATAAATTCCTAATATTCAAGGATAAGGTTTTAAGAAAGAGCATAAGTCTGACTGGAATTTTTGGTAGGCATTATTTTTTTTAATCTACACCTTGACTTTGTAGATTTTGACATAGAATAATAGAAAACTTGCTGCAGATAATAGTGTGTTTGAGTTGGAAACCAAAATAATTATTTTCTGAATGAGACTATCATTTGTTTTTCCTTTTGTTTCCAGATTCAAGATCAGTTTCTTTGTTTTAAAATTAATTAGTTAATTAATTAATTTTTGAGAGAGAGAGCATCAGCAGGTGAGGAGCAGAGAGAGACAGAGTTAGAGAGAGGGAGACAAAGAATCTTAAGCAGTCTCCACGTTCAGTACGGAGCCCAACATGGGGCTCAATCTCACAACCATGAGATTATGACCTGAGTTGAAATCCAGAATCTGGATGATTCACCAACTGAGCCACCCAAGTACCCTAAGATCTACTTCTTGTACAAATGTTTTTTTTTTTTCCTCAGCTCTGAAACCTAGAATTTAGAAGAGTGCCTATAACAAGCTAGATTCCTAATATATTTAGTAATTAAATCAATGAAAATGGTTTCTTTCTTGTCACTGTACTAACAATGCAGTCTTTAGCTTTCATTGACTTTCAGTTTTGTATGTGCTATTTTGGTGTATAGAAATGCATATTTTTGGGTGGTTTTTTTAAAGCCTTATGGAGACCAATTTCTCTGATGAACATAGTTGCCAAAAGCCTCAACAAAATACTAGCCAACTGAACCAATAGCACATTAAAGGATCATATACCATAATCAACAGTGATTTGGGGAACTGGATGACTCAGTCAGTTAAGTGGCCCACTTTGGCTCAGGCCATGCACTCAGGTTGTGAGTTCAAGCACTGTGTCAGACTCTGTGCCAACAGCTCAGAGCCTGGAAGTTGTTTCAGATTCTGTGTCTCCCTCTCTCCCTGTGCCCCTCCCCAACACTCCATCTCTTTCTCAAAAATAAATAAACATTAAAAATAGTAAAAAAGACCCAGTGATTTATCCTTGGGATGCATGAATGTTTCAACAAATGCAAATCAATAAAGGTGATACACTACATTAAAAGAATGAAGGATAAAAATCATATCATCACATTGTCATCTCAATAAATGCAGAAAAAGTACTTGACAAAATTCAACACTCATTTGTGACAAAAACTGTCAACAAATTAGGTATAGAAAAAATGCACCCTAGCATAATCAAGAGCATGCATGACAAATCAACAGCTATCATATTCAATGTTAAAAAACTGAAAGCTTCTCCTCTAAGATAAGGAACAAGACAATGATAACTCTCTTTTACTAATTCCATTCAACGTAGTACCAGAAGTTCCGGTCAGATCAATTAAGTGAGAAAAGAAATAAAAGTCATCCAAATAAGAAGTTAAGTTGTCACTATTTTTAAATTATTTTTTTATATTTTTTTAATTTTTTTATTTTAGAGTTAGAGAGTACATGTGTGAGCTGGAGAGAGGGGCACAGGGAGAGAGAGAGAATCTTAAGCAATCTCCATGGTCAGTGTAGAGCCTGACACTGGGTGTTCTGTCCCATGACCTGAGCTGATATCAAGAGTTGGACGCTCAAATGACTGAGCCTTTCAGGTGCTCGAAGTTGTCTCTATTTTTAAATGAAATGACCTTATATAAAGAAAACCCTAAAGGTTCTGCCGAAGAACTATTAGAATTAATGAATGAATTCAGTAAAGCTATGGGATACATACTCAATATAAAATATCAGTTGCATTCATGTAAACTAATAACAAACTACTCAAAAAAGAAATTAAGAAAACAATCCAGTTTACCATAGCTTAAAAAAATATTTAGGAATAAATTTAACCAAGGAAGAGAACAATCAGTTCAATGAAAACTGAGACATTGATGGAAGAAATTAAAGAAGCATACATAAATGAAAAGTATTCCATGATCATGGATTGGAATTAGAATTAATAGTGTTAAAATGTTGATACCATGCAAGGCGTTTTTTAAGATGAATTTCTATTACCTCCTTCTTGGAGGTTAAGAAAACTGATGAAGAGTCCTCTTTTAAAAGGCACCCACTTCCCTGTGTCGACAAAAGGTCAACCTCAAAGTAAGTTAGTACATGCTTCAATTGCTGTCTTACTAAGGAGTATAGCCCAGATGCAGTCTTTCAACTTTCTCTGAAGAACTGCTCTGAAGCTCCTTAGATTAAGAAAAAGAGGGAAAAGAAGTGTATGTGCTCACAAGCAGTTCTCTAAATGTTTGGATGTCACAAGGTATTATTTGTTCAGTTTTAACAATTAAGGCTTGCTGATTTCTACATAGACACGTGAAAGAACCCTAGGTCATCTTAATACGTTATGTTTCTATCATATCTGATTGTCCAAAACATTGTTTGCATGCCTCCACTTAACTGATTTTCCAGTTCTTCCTGTTTTCAAGATCTCTCTGATGTCAGCTGAGATGGTCACGGACCACTGACATCAGATACCTATGCAGTTTTCGTGTACACCTGTGAACGTTTTTTTAGAGAAAGAGAGGTCAATGCTCAGAAAGCCTATAGGTCCCAACCCAGGAAGAATGATATATACTTTCTATAGCAAGACTTAATAGAAATGGAATGACTAATAAACCGCCTTCTTCATTATAATCACCCAAGGACAGGGTGAGGCTCCATCTACAGATGGAAGGTCTTTAAAGCATACTATTGGGCAAGATTGGAATTGCCAAGGACGGAGAAGTGGAGCCACCTGGGGGACAACTAGACAGGGAAATACATAGGGGCAAAACCAGAGAGAGAAGTTAAACTACAGAAAATGCCTTAGATTACTTAAGTGCTTGGGTTGTATTAGATTAATTGTTCATAATCTTCAATCCTTTCCTTAACCTTATGGGAGAAATACACTTCTCTGTCCCATTATATGGGGCTTGACCAAGTGACTTGCTTTGGCTGATAGAATGTGGGAAATCTTGAGAGTATGCTGTTCTAATTCTGGTTTTAAGAGTAATCGAATTTCTATCGGAACTTTTTTGCACTCCTGCCTTTCTGCCATGAGAAGAGCATGTCTTGGAAGTTAATGGTCTAAGGTAGGTGAGACATGTGTGGATCAGCCCTGAATAAAGCTTAGAACCAAGACAGGCAAATCTGTCTAGATAAGGTAATCACCCCAAAGATATGTGACAAGGATAGTGACTGTAGTTTCAAGCCACCGAGTTTGGAAATTACTTGCTTTTTGCGATATTACTGTGGCAATAACTGCCTTATTCAGTGCTTCTCACTTATTCTTGAATTAGCACTACCTTTCCATTGAATTGGACCAGTCCCTCTCATTTACTTCTGTCCTATTATTATTTTGAATTATGGCTATTATTCTTTTCATAATCAGAAATTGACAGAGCTGTACAAATAGGTGGGGAGGGATCATCAAATGGTGGTCCTCAGCATTACCAAATATAGAATCTGAAGTGGGGAAGAAACAGAATTTAATCTAATGTAAGGATCTACTTGGCTGGCTGGGAAATATAATTTTCAAGTATTACTCATAAGAGAAGTATGTGGAAATAACTAAGAGATTAAAATATGACGATTAGACTTAGGGTAAGGGCGTGTGGAAATAATAGAAGAGAAAAATTGCTGTTAAGAATTTTTATTAGACTATAGATTCTCATCTGACTCACTCATGTTTTACACATATTCCCTGATCCTTATAGGCATAGCATTAAGCTAACATATTATTAAATATGATTGCACACTGCTATTTCTTGAAAGATATGCTATTATATCTCCCTCTACTTTGAACTTCTGCAAATTAGTTTGGCTTACGTCCAAAACAGCACCAATACTTATGCATTATTTAATTTAAAATCCCTGAAATAAATGTTTAATCCCCTAATATTATTATTTTCAAAGGAAATATGATCTTCTTGGCTTTATTTCCTACAACAAACAAAACTATTCTAAGAAATTATTTGACAGAACTTATAAATGTAATTAGACTATATTATACTAGCTTAGCATTAAAATTGCCCTCTGCTTATTACAGAGTAGTTTATACAAGGTTTATTTTTCATGTAAAAACCTGGAATATGTAAACTCTGTTACATTTAGAACTATTTATTATAAAGTACTCGGTATTGTAACAGAACTACTGTGTTCCCTGGAAGGCATGTCTTCAAAAACGCATTTCGTGTTTAGCTTCTCAGCCCTAACTTTATTGACTTTTAAATTCTCTATTGTGGTGAAGCATAATATTAATTTTCCACTTATTCAAGTTGTGGCTAATAGTAAGCCCCTACTCTCCTTCAGGAAACTGAGTCTATTAATCACAAAAGCCTTTGAAATTGTTCTCATCAGTGTTTCTCAGAGATGTTCATTCTTTTCCTGACATTGTGCTATTTCTGACCTCTAACACTTCTTAAAACACTGCAAAACCCATTGTGGTTCTTGCAGACATAGCACTCAGGAAATGTTTACTGTAGAGACTGAGTGAGTGAATGATTATTTTTTCTCCAAAAATCTCTTATGATCCCCCTCCCTTTTTTTTTTTTATGTCCTTAAGCCATACATCTTTAGTACTTCAATCAAATAGATCACAAGGACATGACTCCATTACCTTTGCAATCTCATCTCTTAGCCATATCAGACACATATTTTGTTTTTCTCTGAGGAATAAACTTCACTCTCACAACTATGTGCTTTTGTTAATATTATTCTCTTAATCTCAAATAGATTTCCCTAAATTTCCTCTCTGGAAAAATCCCATTTTCTTTGCAAGTCTCATGTTCACTCAATTGCATAATAATTAAGAATACCGACTTTGAAGTCAGATTCTATTGGAAAATGTTATTCAGTTTCCTGGGAAACTAAACATATATCTACTATAAGGCATAGGAATTTTACTCCTAGGAATTTACACAAGAGAAATGAAAATATATTTCAATGAAAATGAAATGTGAAAGAATAGTTATAGCAAATGTATTCCTAATAGCCAAGACTGAAAGTAGCCCAGGTATCCATCAATAGGACTATAGATAAACATTTCATATTTATATTCATACAAAAGAATACTACTCAGTAATTAAAAAGGAATGAACTATTCCTATACCATTGGATTTTAAAAGTATATTTCTAAATGAAGACATAATAAAATATTACTACTGTATGATTTGATTTATATGAAGCTTTAGAGAAGTAAAATCTGAGCTGACTGCAGTTGTCAAAAAGTAATATGACTGAAACATAAATACCTGTAGTAAGCAACTACAATTCTCGGGTGGTTAGTTGTACGGCGAGCCTGACTAATACAAGCGTAGCTAGGAAACATATTTTTTAAAGTATAAAATAATATTATGCCCAATTCTCAATTTTAAATTTGGTTGAAATAAAGAATAGGCTCTGAAAAAAATTTTTTTTCCCAAAGTGACAAAAAAGAAAGAAGAAAACCTAAAGAGGCAGATTTTTTAGAAGCTCTTGGGAAAAAAAACCATGAATTACCTCTGAGAGATTACTAGGCCCAGATGGTTTCACAAGCTAATTCATTTCAATCTTTTAAAGAAGAGATACTTCCAAGAAGATACATACACACTAGTAAACTGTAAAATCTACCCGATTCATTTTATAAAATCAGCACAGCCAGAAAAACACCAAAAATATCACACACACACACACACACACACACACACACGTCAATTATGGTTAGAGATGTTACGTGGTGGTTTGGCTATTCTCAATCCGACACCGTCATTACTTCCCTAAGGTGAGCACTACATTTCTAAGAATTTTCTTCTTTCAAGAATCTGAGGGTTTGGAAGTAGGAGGAACATGTGTGTAGTTTGGAAAACAGAAGTGAAGTGGCAGTCCCCACTCTCAGAAAGTCACAAAGCCTGAGGCAGCGACCTCTTGGAATTCCCGGTGAGTTTGGAAACCTTCACCAGCGACATTGCTTCCGGCTGAATTGTTAGTGAGTGTTTCTCTAAGTCTCCGGCTCTCTCCTGATCTAGACCTTTACTCCCCTGCGCCGGCGCCTTCCACATTTGTAACGGCTCTGCTCTGCTGACCAAAACAAGACTAATGAAAATGTTCATACCAGAGTTGTTCTAAGGGAATGGAATCCTACAGAAAGGAGTCTGGAATTGATTCTAGAATTTGCTTACGTTTAAAGCCTTTGTGAAACCCCTGAACCAGTAAAAGGGATACTGATAGTCTCTGTAATATTAGGAAAGAGATTAAAAAACAGTGACAAAAACTGAGTCTGAGACGTGTGAGTAATATGGTCTCAGGCTATAAGGGGTTAAAAATTTACAATATTAGAACCTCATATATTCAATATTTGATCTAGATTTCAATTGTTTTTGCTCCATCCTTATTTGCCCATGAATGATGTAGCCCCTTTCTCACTCCAGCCTTCCCCCTTTATCTCTCATTACCGTATAGTGAGTAACTTTTCCTGTGTTTGTCTTGGGGTTCTTCACACAACAGAGATTGTCATAATCATTTTATTAGTTTACAAAGCTGCCATTGGAGGTCTGGAGAATTCTTTGTAGAAGATTGTTATAGTGCAACTTTACTTACTTACCCTTCCTGCAACTTGGAAAAGAGATACTGTGGGGGAAATCCTGGGTTAACCATTGGCCTCTCTGTGGGGAGCGGTGGCCCATATGTCAGACCCTGGCCAGCTCACCAATTTTTGGCTTGAAACCACAGGAGCTCCCCAAGTGAAGTCTGAAACTAGGCTGCCGTACACAGTGCAAGGAGAAACCCAAGAATGAGGCAGACAATTCCAGATTGGTAGGTGGCAGGTTTAATAAGCAAGGAAGGTTACATATGAGGTTTTCCTAAGAATGCTGCAAGATGAGTAACTCTCTAAGTTGCCCACCAGAATTTTTAAAAAGAATTTTCATATTTTTTTAAGTTTATTTACTTATTTTGAGAGAGAGAGAGAGGAAGAGAGAGAGAGAGCACACGTGGGGAAGGGGAAGAGAGAAAAGACAGAGGGAGAGAGAATCTCAAGCAGGCTCCACACAACCACAGCAGAGCTCAATGTGGGGCTCAAATTCAGGAATCAGGAGATCATGACTTGAGGCAAATCAGATGCTTAGCTTAATTAACTGAGCTACTCAGGCATCCCTGCCCACCAGAACTTTAAAAGTTTCTATAGAGACTTTACTGGGGTTCAGTCACATATATGGTCCAGATGGTCTCAACAACACGTTACTCTCTCAAGGTTGCATTTTTGAGATGTCTCCAGCTATGAAACACATTCCAAGATCAGGGTTAGAGGCAAGGAGCCTCTGATTGCCTGCGTCCAGTTCAGAAGTCAATCAGCCTTAACATCCTGTCAATGACCTCTTCTAACACCTAGTTTCTGAAATCCAAGAGCCATATTGCCTACAGAAGGTATTTTCATATCATGCTTTATAGGGGTTCTTCTATTAGCTCATATTTTTGGCTACTTAGAATGTTTTTTCATTAATACCCCTTTTCTGTTGATAGTGTCTTCTTTCACTGGGAGAAGTTTCGTCTGCTCAAAGTGACCATTATAGAACTATGAATCTCATTTCCAGAGCTATGTTAGTTGGTTCAGATATAAGAATATGATCCAGAATAAACAAAACGAACAAAACACACATTTTCTTGAAAATCTATTTGGAGTAGGATTATACAATCATGGACACTGAAATTTACGTTACATATTTGAAGACTTAAAATCTACAATTAATAAGCTTAATCTAATAAAAACGTATACTCTTTTGAGTTCAATATAAATGATTTTTTTTAATGAACAAATACTAGACTACAAAAGACATCTCAAAACTTCCAAGAGGGGTGCCTGGGTGGCTCAGTCAGTTAAGCGTCTGACTTTGGCTCAGGTCATGATCTCATGGTTTGTGGGTTCCAGCCTTGTGTCGGGCTTTGTGCTGACAGCTGGTTCAGAGCCTGGAGCCTGTTTTTGGATTCTCTATCTCCCTCTCTCTCTGACCTTTTCCTGCTCACGTTGTCTCTCTCTACCTCTCAAAAATAAATAAAAAATATTTTTAAAAATTAAAAAAATTTCCAAAAGAATCGATATTTCAAAAATTAAGGGATCTCACTACAATCTCCACATAAATGATTAGTATTAAAATTAATTTTTAAAATGTGCTTATGAATTATGCAAGTAAGAATTCAAATTATTTAAAAGGGTCAATTAATTTGTAGTTTGCAACTAATGTTGTACTTATGGAGTAAATAATATTGTTGATGCAAGTAATAGTAGTTGTTCAAATCCAAAAACTAGAGAAGACATCTAAGAGAAATATATAAATAACATGAGAAAAGAAATTCACAAGAAAAAAATACATTACTAACAATAACAAAAGTTGATTATTTGAAAAGCCTAATAGATAAATGTTTAGCAACATTGATAGAAAAGAAAGAGATTGGGTCAAAATAGTGTGATGGAGAATTGCATGTTTTTACAAGTATAATCTAGGATTTAAAATAAAACAAATTTATTGCAACACACTAAAACTTAGATGAAATGAACAATTTAAAAGAAAAGAATTACCAAAATTTATTCAATTAAAAAATAGTTAACTGAAATAAACCAATAGAAAAACTCAGTTAATAAATTGTCTCTATCTACCATCTTCTTCCTACTCTCCTCAATCTCACAGACAAGTAATAAACAATTTCTATCTTATGTAAGAGTATTTGAGAGGCCAAGAGTGTAAATTCTGTATCTTGTTTTACAATGCTAGAATAACCTGTATTTAAATGTATTTAAGATACATTTAAAAAATGTAATCTGAACATAAACGAATCACAAATAACTTTATTTTTGTGTATAGATGAAAAACGCTAAATAAAATATGAAAAAGTTGGATCCATCAATTTAAATAAAAAATAGTATATCCTAGTCAAGTAGGTTTATTCTATGAATGAAAGCATGTGTGAACACCAGAGAATTTATGACTTAAATTTTATAAAAGGAATTAAAGTTTAAAAACCGTAAAGCCTTTACAGTGTAAGGCAAGAATTTGCTTTCTCTGGGTCTCCTCTCTGTTCCTCAAACAATGTTAGGTAAACTCCTTTCAGGGCCTTTTCACGGACTGACTCTTCTGCCTGAACATATGTAAGGTCAACTTATGCAAGTCCTTCAAGTCTCTGCTCTTCTCACATCTCAGCGAGACTTACCCTGACCACTCAGTTTAAGATTGATGCTCATTCTCCTTCCCCTGAATCTCCTAACCCCCTTAGCCTCCTTTATCTTTTTAAAACATTTTATAACACTTAGCTCATTTAAACATATTATATAATTTATTTATTTTGTTTACTGTAAATTGTTTCACTTTCCTTGCCCCACCCCCCTAGATTATAAATTCTATGAGGGCGGAGATATTTGTCTATTTTATTTACTGGTATATTTCAAGCCCCTAGGCCTGTGCCTGCTATATAATAAGTACCCGATAAATATTTGTTGGATGACATAGTTCATGATTTTAAAACTCAGTACATTAGTAATAAAATTTTGTTAATATCAGAAATAGCATATGCACACTTCAATATGAAGAATGTTTTCCAGTTACCACACGTCACTCAGCTGTACCGGTGGAAGGAATATTGAAATATTTTCATACCGCTGGAAATAAGGCTGTGTCTAAGTCCCCCAAGGGCCTCCTTTCAGCGGCTTCAGTCACCCTGGCTCCCTTCCTGGGACACTGGTCCTCTCTAGGCTTAATTTCCTTTGGTCAGCGACAATTATAGTTATTAGTCACAGAAAATTAAATATTTTAATATAACCTATTTAAAATTAGATATGAAAAAAAGTAATTGAATAAAATCACCTAAGGAGGGTATTGAAACACAAAAAGACATAAGGACCAAGGACAAAGCCCCAAAGCCATTAACATTTAGAAACAATATAAAGAAGATGGATAAAGAGTTATGAAAGACAGCTGAGAAAATTTGCAAGCATTTATTTTCATAAAAATCAAAAGAAAAAAATTATTTGTTCTGTTTTCCTCGAATGATCGTTGAAATTGTTGAAGCAATATTGTGAGTTTGTGAACCATACCAACCGATTTGATTGTTTTGACATTTGTCAATTTAGTTAACCCATCCTCTCCCTATAAAGAGATCAGTTAATCCAGTAAATTTGTTTGTGCCTCTCAGCTTTTCATCAGTCAATAAAATGTAGGATGAATCGTATTCACTAGGTATTTTAGGATTGTGCAGACTGTGGTGTCATAAAAATTTTGAAACTATGTATCAAATAACTTTTAGTATGGGAAATAATATAATAAATTTCTATCAGAATAAAAAATAATTTCCACAATATTTTCTTTAAGTACTGTATTTTTAAATCTTTTTAAAAAATATTTGCATTGTGTTTTTGAACACTGGTGCTATATCTTTGAGAGCCTTTTTTTATGTTTGTTTTTGAGAGACAGGAGAGGCTGAAAGAGAGAGAGTGTGCCGTTTAGCAAGGGAGAAGGAGAAAACAATCCCAAGCAGGCTCCATGCTGTCAGCTCAGAGCCAGATGTGGGGCTCGATCTTGTGAACTGTGAGATCATGATCTGAGCTAAAATCAAGCATTGGATACTTAACCAACTGAGCCACCCAGGCACCCCTATCTTTGAGAATTTTTGTATAATATTGACATTTAGAGGAATTTGGTGCTTAAAAGTAGATATCAAATTCAGACATTGATCTAGATAGGGAAGGATATTTATTTACAGTATCTAACTGTAAATAACTGTATAATCAGACACCTTCTGACTATAAACATGGACAATAAAAGTCTCATTTTTTTTTCTTTTGCAATGTGTGGCTAATAACTGTACTGCATAGGGTTGGTGTAAGAATTAAGAAAAATACACCATTTAAATCATTCTGTACACACTTAACTTCGAATCAATACTTGCTAATATTAAATGCAGTGTGGCCACTTGTAGGTTAAAATCTTTTAAATCTTGCTCTTTCCCTTCTGCCTATTCCTCTCACAAAACGCCATGTGGTAATTTTTCTCCCTGTGTGACAAAGTATTCAATAATTGTTAGCTAAAAGATATTAGAAGTGGACATTAGATTATTGAAGGGTCTTTATTGTTAAAATTTAGAAATTTTAATTCTTTGCAGTTTCTAGGTTCTCCTTTGAGATCTTCCCACCACTACCCCACTCTTTTTATTTCATTTTTCAAATTAATTAATTTTCGAGAGAGAGAGTGAGAGCGCACAAGCAGGGAAGGGTCAGAAAGAGAGGCTTCTCAGTGTCTTCATGGAGCCCTACGCAGGGTGCGAACTCAGCAACTGTGAAATCACGACCTGAGCTGAAATCAAGTCAGATGCTTAACCTACTGAGCCACAAAGGCACCCTCCCACTTATTTTCAAAGATGCCTAGCTCTTGTGCTAATTCTACATTTTCCTCCTGTTAAAATTTATACATTCACTAAAGATACACAAGATAAAAAACATTAACTCTTAAGCCATCCAGATCTGGGTTAAATTCTCCATTCTGTCATTGAATTAGCCGTGTGGCTTTTTGCAAATTTTTTTCTCTTGAGTATCACCTCTGTCTAATCTCTAAAATCACCTCATTAATTAATGGAGAAGATTAAATGAGCTAGTTTAAAGCTCCAGGTACTTAGTGGGAAACTTACTGGCTGCATTCTCTTATTTTTCAGATTTTAAGACATGAATTAGTATGAGTCATTTTTGAGGGGTATCACTCCACAAATATTTTGTGACTCGTAGCTTTACACGTGTGTTTGAGGTAGGTGTCAATCGTCAGTGAAAAAAGTGTTAGGAGGGAATCTTTGTAGGCAAGGAGGCCTTCTTTGTACTGCTGTAAACCATTCTTGCAAGCATACAAAAACTTTCCCACAGATAAGCCTAATCCTGATTATGGGGGACATAGCTCTACTTATTTTCTTAAATTCTTCTCAGCTGTTATTGGTATTATTTCTACTGCATATCAATGTCAGAATATAAAAAATGATATGTATCAACATAAATATTTGCCTGTCTCCAGTATGTGAAGTAAAAAGCAAATTATACAAGATGTTTCATAAGAAGTTTAAAAAAATCTTTTTTAACACTTATTTACTTTTGAGAAACAGAGCATGTGCAGAGGAGAGACAGAGAGAGAAGGAGACACAGAATCTGAAACAGGCTCCTGGCTCTGAGCTGTCAGCACAGAGCCAGATGTGAGGCTTGAACCCATGAACTGTGAGATTATGACTTGAGTCAAAGTTGGACACTCAACCGACTGAGCCACCCAGGCACCCCCACCCAAGCACCCCGGCATAAGAGGTTTATTGGAACTGTTTTTATCTTTTCTCCGTGGGATATCTGTCAGAGTTTTTAATTACCCATGGCAGGGGAGGGACATCCAGGGAATCAGATCTAATTTAATATTTAAAAATATTTTAAAGGTGGGATTGGAAGAGACTGAGAAAAAGCTCTCTTGGCTGCTTTAAAAGCTAAGGATTAGTAGCTGAAATTTAGGTCTTGTGATTTCTTTCCAGGAGATTTCTCACTGCATGAAAAACCTGTCTGAATTGGCCTTGTTATTTAATTCAATCTTAATTGGATACAAAACGTCAAAATCTAAGGGATTGTTGAAAGTCCCAAAAGTGCACAAAGGTATTTTTTTAATGGTAACATTAATCGTTTGGAAGTGAAAAATGTCCTTCATCAAGTCACTGAACCTTTCCGCTATAATTGGTCGTAGGCTTATTTTGCATTTCTTTCCATTTTGAAAGTTTCAGGGACACAAAATTTAATCTCTAGAGCATATGCCTTGTTTAGAAGGAGATTCAGCCATTTTCAAAAGAAAGCTAAGCTTTGTGCTCATTGATATATATTTTAGGGATTCTCCACGTGGCTTAATTATGTGTAGGTCTTGTTTGCTACAAGAAGTGAGTCAGCCTTCCTGTTTTAAGGAGACCCCTCCAGAAGAGTCGGATGCTATGGGACCAACACTGGGTGAGAACCAGCTCCCTGCAACAGCGTTTCCTAACCTGGCCAGAATCCCTGAGCGCTACCTGACCAACGTTTGGTGGAGAAGCAAATGCCCAGCCAGATTGCTTTTCTTTTGCAAAAGATGTAAATGACCGGATTAGAGACCCAGCTAGGGAAAAGAATTCTTTGGGTCACCCACTTCTTCCAGTCCCGTCACCGACTCTAGAATATCAAGAGGGTGTGAGGCAGGACCGTTTCTATTGTTATCCTCGTGGAGACAAAGGCGCGGGGCGGGCAACTGGTGCCTGTCCTCTGCGTCGGATGGGTTAAGGGACGCTGGGATCCGGGGTGAGGGCGAGGGGTCCGTTCTTGCCCAGTCGGTGCGGCGCCGGCCGGCCCATCCCGGGGCGCAGGCTGGACGCGGCTGGGCAGCCGCAGCGGCCTCTGCGTCAAGGAGCGGCGGGGCGGGGAGGTGCGGCGTCCAGCCGGGCCCCCCGCCACCCCCCGGCTCCCCGCCCCCGCGGCGCCGGCAACCTCCCCCTCTCCCCAGCAGCCGGTCGGCGGCCGCAGCGCGGGCGGGCCGGGCACGTGGGCGCCTCCGTCACACCCTCACTCACACCCGCGCGCGCACCCGCGCGCCTGCCTCTCGCGCTGCCTCCCCGGCCCGCACACCCGCGCTCGGGAGCCCCTCGCAGCCAGCCCGCAGGGCAGCCACCCACCCCCACCTCGCCCAGCCCCGGGGCCCGCCCGAGGCCAGCGGCCGCTCGGCTCTGGACAGCTCCCTCGCGGCCTCTGTCGCAGCCGCCTGGACCCGACCCCTCTGGCCACTCCACTGCAGCTGCTGTCGAGACGTAGAAGGAGCGAGAGGCGCCCGGTGGAGACACGGGAACGGGAACGACACGCTCCTCCAGCTAAGGGCACGGTACTAGGTAGGGCGGGGCTCCCCGTTAGCTACCCTGGAGCCTGGGGACCGGGACGTGAGCGGACTTGAGGGATGGATCCCGGGAAGGACTCGGGCTGGGTCCTGGGGTGAGGGGAGAGGTGGCAGCCCTAAAGCTTTAGAGGGTGAAGTTGGGCTCGGCCGGCGACCCTCCAGGCTGCCTTGCACCTGTGCACAGTGGGGGGAGGGGACAAGAGCGGTGAGTAGGGGAAGCACATGGGTTGAAACGTTCCGCCATCCTTCGTTCTCGTCGTGCAAATCGCCCACAGCATCCCCGAGAAACTAGTCGTTTCCAAGTCAAATCAGGACTGGCCCTACGCCGGGCGGGGACTGGGCAGCCGACTGGGGCACGCCCGAGACGAAAGTTGGTAGGGTCGGGACGGAGCGAGGCGCTTGCGAGGTTCTGGGGGACTTGGAAGCCGATCCCCGTGCGGGTGGGCGGTGGGGCGGGGAGAGAAGCCAGGCTCATTCCTCATTCGCTTCTCGTGGCTTTCGGCCACCGCCAAACGCGATACCCCTGGCTGTGTGTTTCACGTGACCCCCGGCTCCCTTTTGCATGAGGCATCCTGCGATTAATGGTCCCACCGCGGAGCTTTCGCCGCACAGGGCACGTGGCTACCGAAGAAAGCACAGCCTGCGGGTTTCTGCGCATCCAGGAATTCGGGAGTGTGGCGGTGAGATGATGGCGCGGGGATTTTAAGTAGAGGATGGGAGGAATGGGAAACCCAGACCAAATATTTCTACACCAGTCACTTGGCTGTGTGTGCGTGGCCTGGGCAGAGGACGGTTTTGAGTACAGGGAGGGGCTTTCAGATCGTAACACGCAGGCATGTGAGCCTTATAAATATGAGCGAATCGCAGCGCCGAGCCGAGCCATCTCGGGGACAGGTGTGACCCTCCCTGTCGCAGAGGCCGCAGGAGCGAGAATTCTTTTCCGTTGAGTTGAGGAGCGGCCTTTGGCGCGTGTGGGAGGGGGAAGCCCCCAGGCTCGCGCTCCGTAGCGTCTCGCTCTCTTCGCTGTTTCCATCTTCATCCTACCCGGGGAAAGGCTGGAGTAAGACGGGGCGGGGTCCGCACTCTGGCGCGGTGACGTCAGCAGTGTTTGGGTGCTTATGCAAATGAGGCTGCGCCCGCTTCTCCCAGTCGGGTTGTTCCCTTCCAGGTCTTAAAGGTAGACCCCGCCTTTCATCGTCTGCACCAGTTGTATGTATAGTTCACTACCCAGAAACACGAAGAGGACGGGAGAGTTTGCTTTGTGTACTGAGTTTAAGAGCCTCGTCACCCAGTTTTTAAAGCTTTTTCTGCCTTGTTGCTTTCCGGGGATACAAGACACAAAGTGTTTGCTTTAGGAAATAATCATTCTCTGACGAAGCAACCTTATAGAGCTTCTTACCCCACCTTGCCTTGTTTCATTTCATTTCCGTAACAACAGTGTTCAGATGCAGACCTACTTTTGTCTTTGACGCCTACTACTAGTTTTGACTTATGTAGTAAGTGCTTAATACGAACTTGATGATGGAATGAATTTTCCTTGAAGAGTATCTGTCTCATTATATTTGGCATATTTGATCATCAGAATCATATTTCATTTTTGTGTGCGTACCCTTTGTATCCACATGATAAATGATCCATGTTGATTTATTGGAGTAAAATATATTATTGAATGCATTGGCCGTTTACATTCTAGTGAAACATGTAATTTTTTTTCAGAAGGCAGTAATTAACACTGTTTTGAAAGGAAGACAGTCTCTTATGTTGACAAGTTTTCTTTTTTCCTGATTGTATGTTCTGTTATTGATTCAAGAATTACTTTGTACTTTCATATATGTTAACTGAAGAGATAGTACTTTAATGGCATTAAGAAAGATATTTATATGTGTTTCTAGAAAATAAGTGCTATGTCATCCAAATAATAACATAAGAAATACTGTCTTGGTCTGTTGAGACTTCTAATAGCAAAATACCGTACACTGGGTGCTTTATAAACAACAAAAATTTATTTCTTATAGTTTTGGAGGCTGAGAAATTCAAGGCACCAGCAGATTTGGTGTCTGGCGAGAGCCTGCTTTCTGGTTCATAGATGGTGACCTTCACTGTGTCCTCACATGTTGTAAGGAGCTAGTTAGGTCTCTGGAGTTACTTTTATTACCCCCCCCCAACCTAGACTCTATATTTATAATCATTAATTTACCCATGCATGTTAGAAAATACAGGTTGTCCTGTCATAAAATAAAACTTGTGTGTGAATAGGTAAATAAATTTGTATCGTGTTGAACTCTGGATTTATTACCCAGGTAATTAAAAAGTTATTCATTTTGAATGATAGACCTGAAAGAGACCTTGCTGATTATCAAAAGCTCTGAAAACTTTTACTTCTCAATTTACTTCTCCACTTCTTTGGGGTAGTGTGTTAACTCTTTATTACTACATACATATGCATAATTGGATATATTAATATATTTATTCCATGTAGAGTAATATTAAAATGATTTCTGAGCAGATGGCATTAACAGAAACCCGTGGGCATAGTCTGATGCAAGAAAACATTTAAAGTTACATGGCAAAATCTTTATATTTATTTCCAATTTCCCTTATAGTTTAAAATAAGTCCTAACTACTCTTCTGGATGTATATGGTAAACTTTTTAATGAATTTATCTACTTAAATATTAACTTTGGCCAATTGTGATTTTCTCATATTTCTTTGTGAATAACAAGTCCCAGACTCTGGGCTACAGGGTAGTTTTAAATGCACAGTATCACTTGTTGGTGGAGAACTGTTTTCAGTCTTGAAGGTCACATTACTTCCTTGTGATTAATGCACTAAGGCATCCTTTCATGTAAGATTCATTGATTGTTATCTTTGAATGAAAAGCTTACACTAGGAGTTTTTTCACCTATCAGATTGGCAGAGATAAAAAAAAAATGACTCACTGTATGAAAGAGGGCAGAAGGAAGTGGGTACTCTAATACTTTGTTTGTGGTTGTACCAGTTGAACCAACTTTTATGAGGAGCCACATGTCAGTATTTACCTAAATCGTAGAACCAGACAACCTGTGATCAAGTAGTTCCACTTATAGGAATTTATTCTACGGATATGCAAATGCCAGATATATAAAGCAAGTTCCTTGAACATTGAAGCAAATTATCAGAAATGAACTAAATATATACTTATACCATGGTCTATCATACAATTAATACAAAACAAAACAAATAAACAAAAAACGAGCAATTGTAATGAGAGCAAAGTTTTTGAAGACTTTTTAAGCGAAAATCCAAGAGGCAGCGTTATACATATAGTGACAGTTGCATAAAAAGAAACAGGTTGGGTGGATGGGAGAACGCACATATTTGCTTGAACATACACCAATACCCGTGGAGGACTTGGTGACTTCCAGGGAGGTAGGGGTGAGACTGATATGCTGAGGGAATGAATGAGAAGATACTTTTTACTTTATGCCCTTCTATCCTATATAACTGTATTACTTATTACAAGTATAGATTAAAATATATTCTAAACTGACAACAGTAGTTGGGGTGCCTGGCTGGCTCAGTGGTAGAACATGTCATGAGTTCAAGCCCTATAGTGTTGGGTGTGGAGCCTATCCAGGTATCAGATGCTGTCAAATGAGTAAGGTATAAAAGTCAATGAGTATTTTGCCTCCATGATTTTTGTGGTTTCTGAATTTACAAGGAAGTTTCTACTTTCAACATTATTACTAGAAAAACTATATTAGAGCAGCAGATGAGACTTAGTGTAATCATTAAACTAAGCCAGTTTTATAAACATAAAAATACAAAAAAATTTTACTGAGGTGACTGGGGTTTTTAAATAATTTTTATTTTGAGATGCATATAGATTCACATGTAGTTGTTAAAAAATAATACAGGGAGCTCTGTGTTGTGCTCTTCACCCAATTTCCTGAAAATATAATATCTTGAAAAACTGTTTTACAATGTCAAAATCAAAATATTGACAATAATAAAGTCAAGTTACAGAACAGTTCCATCACTGTAAGGATGCCTGTGTTAACCTTTATAACTGCAACCACATCACTCTGTTCTTCATATTTATCATTTTGCATTTCAACAATGTTATCGAAATGGAATCATATAATATGCAACATTTTGAAGTTGGCTTTTTCCACTCGGCGTAATTGTCTAAAGATTCATCCAAGTTGTTGTGTATATCACTAGTTTGTTTATTTTTATTTTTGAGTATTACTCCATTGTATGGATTTACCAAAGTTTGTTTAACCATTCACCCATTAAGTGACATCTGGGTTGTTTTCAGGTTAGGGTTATTATGAATAAAGTTGCTGTGGATACTCCTTTACAAGTTTTATGGAAGATAAATTCTCATTTCACCAGCATAAATGCCCAGAAGTTATATAATAGTTACTGGTTTAGTTTTCCAGAGCGCTGTACCATTTTATATTCTTACCAGCAAAGTATGAGTTATCCAATTTCTCTTTATCCTTGCCAGAATTTTGTCATCGCTATATTGGTCATTTTGAGAGGTATGCAATGACATCTCATTGTAGTTTTAATTAGCATTTCCCTATTGGCTAATAATGTTGAACTTCGTTTCATGTGCTCATTTACCATCCAGACAGCATATTCAGTGAAATGTCCCTGTCTGTCTTTTACCCATTTAAAAATTGTTTTTAATTGTTGAGTTTTATGAATTTCTTATAGATCCTAAATATAGGCCCTTTTGAAGATATGTGGTCTGCAAATACTTTTCTTCCAGTTCTTTACCTTACTTTTTCATCCTTTTACTAAGTTCTTCACAGAGCAAAAGTTTTACATTTTGAGGTCCAGTTTACCAAATTCTGCTTTGATGGATCTTGGTTTTGATGTCCTATCTAAGAGCTCTTTGCTTAGCTCTAGATTACAAAAATTTTCTCCAGTGATTTATTTAAAAAAGTTTTTATAGGTTCATGTTTTACATTTAGGTCCATGATCCAGTTTGAGTTAAGTATTGTCTAAGGCTTGAGCTTTAGGCTGAGGTTATATTTTTACCTAGAGATGTCCACTTGTTCCGGAATCATTTGTTGAAAGTGCTATCATTCATCCTCCACTGAAATTGCTTTTGCACCTTTGTCAAAAGTCAGTTGGGTATATTTGTGTGTGTCTATTTTTGAGTACTCTCTTCTGTTTCATTCATCTATGTGTCAGTCCTTCTGCTAACTTCACACTGTCTTCATTACTGTAGGCATACAGTAAGTCCTCCAATCCGGTAGAATGATTCCTCTCGCTTCATTCTTCTTTTCTAACTTGTAGCTGTTTTGTTTTTCTGCCTTTATATATAAATTTAACATAATTTTTATCGATAACATTTTTTTCTGGGATTTCATAGCAATTGCATTAAACTTGCTTATCAATTTAGGGAGAATTTACATATTTGCTACATTAGTCTTCCAAACCATGAACATGGTAGGGTGTCTGTTTATGTATTCAGATCTTTTTTTTATTTCACTTTTTTTGTTAGGACTTTGTAGTTTTCAGAGTAAAAGTATTGTCCATGTTGTGTAGATTCCTTGGGATTTTCAACATAGATAACTAGAATGTTTGCAAATACGTAAAATTCTCTTTCTTTCCAATCTATATACCTTATATTTTCTTTTCTTAACCTTATTGCACTAGCTAGAACTTTCAGTACGATGTTCATTCTCATACTTTTATGAAAGTGGGCATTCTTCTCTCTGATCTTAAGGGAAAAGCATTCAGTCTTTCATTGGTAAGTATGCCAACTGTATGTTTTTGGCAGATGATTTTTATCAAGTTGAGAGTTTCCTTTTATTCCTAGTTAGGGGTTTTTTTGACAATTTTTTATTACAAATGAATATCGAACTTTTTCAAATGCTTTTTCTGTATCAATTAATATAGTCATATGTTTTTTTCTTAGCCTTTATTATGGTATATTATATTGTTGATTTTTGAATTTTAAGCCACCCTTGTATACCTAGAAGAAAGGTATATACCATTTGGTCATGGTATATAATTCTTATTATATATTGGTGAGTTTTGTTTTGTAATATGTTGAGGAGTGTGAGTTTATAGTTTTTTGTTATTGCTTTTTTCCTGGTATTATCTTCTTATAGTTTTGGTGTCAGAGTAATGCTAGCTTCATAAAATGAATTGTGAGGTGTTCCATTGTCTTCTGTTGTCTAGAAGAGATTGTGCAGAGTTGGTGTCAGTTCTTCTTCAAATGTCTGATAGCATTCTCCGTTGAATCCAGCTAGGCCTAGAGATTTCTTTTGTGAGAATGTTAAAATAATGCATTTCAGTTCCTTAATAGATCTAGAGCTATTATTATATGATCTGTTTGACATTGGGTAAGTTGAGTTGGTATGTGTTTTTCAAGGAATTTGTCCATTTTATCTAAGTTGTTAATTTATGTGGTACAGTGTTTTGATCATTTTGATGTCTGCAGGTTTTGTTATGATAATCCTTTTTTTATTTCTGATATATAACTGCCTTAAACATAAGGCTGACTGCATTGAACTTTACAGAGAATAAATGTGTGTTTCAGGTTAATATTTATCTTATGTTTAAAAGAAAATCAGTGCATGGTTTTAAAACTCTAAGCCACATCCCTTTTATACAGGCATAGCCCCTTTGTGAACAGTTCCTTGGCCAATTTTTAAAATTTCACTAGAGTTAAATATTTATACTTCCAGTTAAATTCAGTGAATATTCAATTTATTCCCCCCATAGGCAAATGTTTAAATTATCTGTTGCTACATAGCACTCCCCGCCACCATATACATGCTTTTTTTTTTTTTTTTTTTTTTTTTTTTTTTTTTTTTTAGATTTGAAACAATGGTTTATTTAGTCTCTTTAGCTTCTGTTATCTTTTTGGTATTATAACAACTTAAAACAATAGTGAATTATTATTTCTTCTTATTCTGTGTGTTGGCCGAGCTCAGCTGAGTACTTCATCTGTTCCAGTTGGTATGTGCTAACAGTTGGACTGGGGCTAGAATGTCAGTGCCTTTCTTCTTGTGCCTAGGGCTTCAGCTTAGATGGGTAGAGCAATCGGTGGTTTAGACTTTCTCTCCTTCTTTCCATGTGGGATTTCTAGCAAAGTGAAAGTAGATTTCAGAAGAGTGAAAGTAGAAATTACCAAGCTTCTTCACACCTAGCCTTGGAACATGCAGTGTCACTTCTGCCTTCTACTGGTCAAAGAAAGTTCAGTTACTTCCAGAATTCAAATTCAAATTCAAGTATAGCCCAGAATTAAGAGAAGAGAAAATAAACTCTCTTTCCTGATGGAAGGAGTAGCAGACATGTGCAGCATTGGGAGGAGTTGCAAATGTTCTTTTTGCAAACAATATACTATGGGAAATAACTAAGAAAGATCATACTTGACATTTTATGATGCTAATAAATAAAACACGGTAATGAATAAAACATTTGTCTCCAAATTCATTTTTCATGATATGATAATACAAATATATAAATAAGTGTAATATAATATTATATGCCTATAGTCAGCTAAAAAATGTGTCTACCTACTAATTCTTTCCAAATATGGGTACTTGTGAATGTCACCGTATTTGGAAAAAGAGAGTCCTGGCAGACATAATCCTCTAATGAAGAGATTATCCTGATATATCCAGATGGGCGCTACATGTCACCACAATGTCCTTCCATGAGAACGTCAAAGGGAATTAGACACACACAGAAGAGGAGGAGGCAGTGTGAGGATGGAGGTAGAAACAGGAGGGATGTGACTATAAGTTAAGGCATGCTGGCAGGTTCCAGAAGCTAGAAAAGGCAGGGAACAGAATGTCTTCTAGATCCTCTTGAGGGAGGGACCTTCCCATGCATTGATTTTGGTTTGTTGAAAATTACTATGTATCTCTGATTTCCAGGTCTTTGAAGAATTCATTTATGCTATTTGAAGCCATTAGATTTGAAGTAATTTGTTATAGAATTCTTAGGAAATGAGTACAGTGTCTGAATCTTTCTTCATATACAATTTAAGTGTTTAAAACAACTTTTGTTTATTTTTAAAATGTTTAAGAGATTCACTGAAATAGTTAAGTGAGATTTAAAATCTGTCCTTGATTCATAGAAATCAACAAAAAATACATTTCAATTTATCAAAATTACCTTATAATTTTGAGATAATTGCAAGGTCACAGGAAGTTACAAAAGGAGGTCCTTGTGTACCTTTCACCTGGGTTCTCTCAATAAATGTACAGTACATTATCAAAATCAGCATATTGATACTGGTATAGCCATAGAGTTTCTCAGATTATGCACACATTGTCCCTGCCTGTGTGTGTCTATATATGTGTATAGTTTTTTGTAGTTTTATCAAATGTGTAATTTCATGTAATCCTTAACCACAAGGAAGATACTGAGCTGTACCATCTCACAAGATTCCTTGGTCTTTTATAGCACGCCCACACGCCCTTCTCTCCCCTAACTCCTGGCAGCCACTGTTCTGTGGTTCATCTATATTATGACGTTATTTTACAAATGTTATATAAGTGAACAGTTGTGCAATATGTATCCTTTTAATATTGGCTTTTCCCCCATGCAGCATCATTTCCTTGAGCTTCCTCCAAGTTATTGCATGTATCAAGAACTCTTTCCTTTTTATTGCTGATATTGGATGACATGAATGTGCTACAACTTGTTTACTCACCCATCGATGGGCATTTAGGTAGTTTCCAGTTTGGGGCTACTATAAATAAAAACGATATGAACATTTATGTGCAAGTTATTGCTTGAAAATAAGTTTTCATTTCTCTGGGATATATGTCTAAGAGTACATATTGCTGGTCAGTGTGATAACTCGATTATTAGTGTTAAAAGAAACTGCCAACTATTTTTTAGAGTGACTGTCTTATTTTATATTTCTATCAGCTATATATGATTGATCTAGTCTCTTTTCATCCTCACCAACTTTTGGTGTCTTCACTTTTTGAAATTTGTTTTCAATTTTAGCCATCCTGATAGGTGTATTATAGTCTACCTTTTTTGGGCAAAATATATAACGTTCAAGTTATGATTTGCATTATCATTTGTGAAAAAATGTTTCTCTTCTTTTGATTGCCTCTCTGATTGTTGTTCTCTTTTTGCTTAATGAAAACATTTTATGTAAAGGGGATATAAGTTGCAAAAGAAATGCGTAGGTTACATTCCGTATTGTTGAAATTTTTTGTATTATTTATGAAGATCATTGGTTCAGTGTGTTATAGAATCTTTTATTTTTTCACAATTATTTCATAACTATAAACTTCTGAAGATGTGTCATTTTTTTCTTGGGTGTTGCAATATGGTTTAACATTTTATTTTTATTCAGATAGTCTTTACTTTTTATCCTATATATTAAGAATTAGAAAAATAAGTTTCATTTGAATCCACAATAAATTTCAGATTCAGTGTTCATAATTGGTTCATACTTAAAGAAAGTTTTATTCACCAAAACTTGTAACTGCCCAAGTCTGGGAGATAATTTGCTGTTATTCAAGTTCTTTATTGTGGAATATTAGTATTGTGGCAAGTACCAGTAATTAGCCAGTGCAGGCATGTCTGTGTGAGTCTTCTCTCTTCTCAAAGATGCAAGTGCCTGCCTGTTATTTTAAGTCTGCATATTTTCACTGGAAATGTTAATTAGAATTTAATAGAGTTACAAAAGAGGTTGTAACAATAGTTTAGAAGCGAAAAAGTCTTGAAAGATATGGCAAGAATTGCACAATACTTTGAGTTAATTATACAGTGAATGAAAATATTAGTAAGACAATTAAGACAAATGCTGAGAAGACTGTTTCTTCTATTAACAATATCAGGGGTAAAAATGTGGTATGGCTAAAAAACCTACAACTATTAAAAAACTGCAGAATATTATGACTCACTTTCTGCAAACAAATTTGACAATGTAAACGAAATGGACAAATTCCTTGAGAAACACAACTCACCAAAAATACCACATGAAAAATAAAATCTCGGTAGCTGTATATCAATGAAATAAATTGAAATTTTTAATAAATTGAATTTTTAATTAAAAATATTCTCTGAAAGAAAACTCCAGGCCCAGATGGCTTTATTGGTGAGTGCGGCCAAACATTTAAGGAAGAAATAAAACTGATTCTACATATATTTTCTCAGAAAATAAATGGGAGACCATTTTAAAACTCCATTTATGAGTTACCAAAACCAGAAAAGCAAAATCCCAGGAAAAAATTATAGATCCATGTTCCCATAAATATAGTTGAAAACATCCTTACCAAGATATCTGCAAATTGATTCCAGTAACATATTAAAAAGGTTTTACATCTTGACCAGTGGGATTTACTTCATAATAAAAAGATTGGTCTAAAATGCAAAACCAATTGATGTTATACTCTATATTGATAGATTAAGAAGTTATATGATTATCTTAATAAAGGTAAAAAATTATATGTCAAAATTCAGCTGTTACTCAGGATAAAAAATAAATGACCCTCACTGAACTAGGAATAAAAAGAAACTCTCCTAAACTGACAAAAGGCATCTATGAAAAAAAATACATAACTAACATTGTACTTAGTAAAATATTGAGTACTTTCCTATTAGCATTGGGGGATAGATGAAGATGTGTGTCCTTAATACTTCTGTTCAAAATTTTAGTCGATGTCTGAGCCATTATGGTAAGTTAGGAAAAAGAAATTAAAGGTAAACAATTAAGAAAGCTAAACTGTTTTTATTTACCTTTAACATACTGTGCATGTGAAACTCCTAAGGGATCTTAAAACAACAACATCAACTCAATTTAGCATTGTTGCAGGATAGGAAGCTTATATTTAAAATCAACTTTTTCCAGAGAGAAATTAAAGAAGATATAAATAAATGAAGAGATATGCCAAATTCATAGATTGGAAAACTCAACGTTTTAAGATATCGCATGCTCCCCAAATGGGATTATAGAATCAATGAAATCCCAGTCAGAATTAGAGCAGGTTGTTTTTTGGGGGGAGGGAAGATAGAAATTAACAAGCTGACTTCAAAATTTATGTGGAAAGGCAAGGAAATAAGCTCAGAAAAGAAAAAAAGACATTAAAAATGCTTAGAGTTGAGAAGCACTGAGTTAGAAATTTATTATGTTGATATAAAAATGTTTTCAATCTCATTTTAAGTGCTTTAAAACAGTTTTTTCCTGAAAAAATACATATGAAGATAATTAAAGCAATACAAATATAAGAGAATGAGAAAAATGTAAATATAAGTCCAAATTTAAGTAATGTAACAACATTACTATGATGAATAGAAAGGCACCAATTGTTTTACATTTATAATGTTGTATTATTTAAGGTTCTTTGTTTGCAAGTTGCAGAAACTGATACTGGCTAAGAGACAAAAATAAAGTAAAATAAAGAAGAAATACTGGCAAGGCTCAGGAGCTCAGGAGCTCAAAGGACCAATGGGGTGCTTGGCAATGAGATGGAAAAGGGCAAGAATGAAAACAGTTCTTAAAAATAGGAAACAGAATCCATGACTACAGTAGTAGTTACACCCTGGGCATAATGCCTTTGGAATTGAGTGAGATGCCAACCCTTTGATCTCTTTGTTTCTCTCCACAAGAATCAAAATCCAGGGAGGGAGATTCTAACTGGACAAGTGTACAAGATTATTTTCAAAGATGGTGGCAGTATTTTTCTCTTCTCTCTACTTGTACCTTTTGCAATTTGACTTTGTTTCTCATGCCATCAAAAAGCGGTGTTTATCCATTCTTTAATCAATCTGGACTTAGCTGTGTGACTTACTTTGGCCTGTGGGACATTAGCAAATGCTGTTTACAGAGGCTTTACTAGCACTTGCATGTTGGGCTTACTTCTTTTGGCTGGAGTTGGAACTCTGAGCTTATAACGTGAATGAGTTGGAGCTAACATTTTGTAGGAACTACATATAGAAGAACCAGAGTGCTCTGGCTGATAGTCTGCCTGCTGCCAGAATGTAAGTGAGGCCATCTTAGACCATCCTTTCCCACTTGAGTTGATAGATGACTGTAGTGGAGAAATGAACTGAGTCATGATGAACGAAAGAACTGATCATATAAGCCTAGTTCAAATTGCAAATACACAGAATAAATAAAACATTTAAACAAATAAAACATTTGTTTTTACTAAGTTTGGCGGTGATTTGTGATACAGCAGTGGAAAATTGGTACTAGAAAAAAGGTGATGTTGAAACAATTTAAACATATAGCACTGACTGTAGACTTACATTATTCTTAGTAGAATAATTTACAAAAAAAACCCGTTGTAACATAATACAACTATCAGAGGAATGAAAATCATAGTAATGAAGGAAGATGTATATTGACTTTTCTCAATGTGCTGGCATATCTCCAAGCACTTTATATTAGATAACAGACTAAATTAGCCAAGGTCATAGAATCATAAGTGATAGAACTAGGATTTGAATTCAGTCTGCTTCTAGAAACTAGATATAAGTGTCTGGCATCAATACATGTCTCTTCATAGCAAGAAATATGAATTTCTTCAAGATCCCATTAAAAGTAGATAAGGAGAATTATGTGGAAATGTGAAGAAGTTGGGGCATTATCTTTTTTTCAACTATGGGTTTTGTATTTAGAAAGTATTCTAAGTTGCTTCCTGATAGGAAAGATGAGAACATTCTATACTTTTCTATCTGTCTCCTCCCATTTAATACCCTATTGTGTTATTTTTTAATTTGAATTTGTATTTTTTCCTAAACATAATTCATATAGATTTTATAGCTTATTGCTTATTTAAATTAATGCTCACTTCTATACTTTAACATGGCTTCTCTGTTACTGAGGACTTCACTTTGTTTTGGCTTGATTGGCTAGAGTTCATGATCCTGTTCCTCTTCCTCCCCAATAGGGATCATCAGATCTGTTCTAGATATGAATATTTGCCTGTAGCCTTTATAATTGGAATACAAAATAATTGAGTACAAAAATTGGATATTGAGTATGTTTCCTCTTAGTTTTGTTTTGTTTTGTATTGTTTTGTTTTAGAGGTTATTAGTTATCTTGGGAAGTATTTTTATTTCCCCTTTCTACTCTGCTTGAAATCGCTAGGAATCTTTATGCCAGTATTTTTTAGTGTTGATTCTTCTGTATTATTATTATTATTATTTTATTTATTTATTTTTAAAAATAGTTTATTGTCAAATTGGTTTCCATACAACACCCAGTGCTCTTCCCCATAAGTGCCCTCCTCCATCACCACCACCTCTTTTCCCCCCTCCCCCTTCCCCTTCAACCCTCAGTTCATTTTCAGCATTCAATAGTCTCTCAAGTTTTGCATCCCTCTCTCTCCCCAACTCTCTTTCCCTCTTCCCCTCCCCCTGG
>PISW01010487.1:0-49253 GCA_004023785.1 Mungos mungo | reverse complement strand
TTTTTAATAATTGAAGGCTACTTACGCTAATTATGAGGCTATATAAATTATAGTTAATATAAAACTTAAGTTTTTGACAGGTAATTTTATTGTTAGTAATATTTGTGTGGATATAAAAATAATTAACATAAAGTAGGATCGAATATTGGGCCTATGAGACTGTAGGTATTTGACACTATTACTAAAAATGCAAAACCTACATTGAAATCTCAAGCTACACATGCTAATAAAATATGTGGTATTAAAATCAGTGATATTAAATATTTGTTAAGGGTAAGCAAAGTTATATACAAATATTACAATACACTCTAAATTTAAGAGTGAAGCTATTTTGGGAAACTGGTTGACTAAACTAGTGAGAAATTCATTTAAATGGTGTTGGGGTGCATGTGGCATGATGGCGTGAGTCATAATCTAACGAGTCTGAATTATTTGCATATTGTAACTCTACTTTATTCATCGGAGTCTTTGGAAGAACCAGCTCTTCATATTATAAGAACCAATGACAGAGCAAGCATAATTTTAGATCACATATTCAGTGTTCTCAAGGTAGTTTTAATAAAGAGGCCGTTTTGGGGTTAAAGGGCTGAAGGGTAATAGCTACTGGGAAAAATTTTGTTGAAAATAAATGTGTAGATTCTCAACAAGTCTATATACAGACAGTGGTTTTTCTGCATATGCATTTAATTGTCCTATCATAATACAATAATAACTAATGTGAAAGCTAATACTTTATGAGCAGTAGTGACGCCATTTGAAGTGCATAACGTAGTCTGTGTGAAGTTAGTACATTTAATTAAATAAATATATTTATTAATATATTACATACATTGTACATACATACAATACATTAATAAATTAATAAATGTGCTTAATGTGTTCACATGTATGTGTACAGAGTGAAGTGTTATCCCACGCCAATGTTAACCTATCTCATATTATTAAGTACTGTAGGAAAGAGATGGAAAGGAAGAAAATGTGAAGATCTCTTTCCATTGGAGGGTGGGAACCCAAAGGGACTCCCTTTCATTACTCCACAGCCATAGGCAGCTCTTGGTTGCATCATGAGATAAATAAATGTCAGGGGGATAAGGAACTGGCAAACTGGTGGGATTCTTCAGGATTTAATTGAATTTGTGGGTGTTAGTGAGGACCCGATGCTGTATGAAGACAATCATTCCTGTGATGCCCAGGCCTTGATCGGAGGCAGTCATATAAGAGGGTGTGTTGGATGATGTAATCGCCATGGGCATAGCTTTAAATGTCACATGTTACAGTAGATATAGAGATGACGCTCAAAGGGCCTAGACACAAGGGAATAGGTTCAGAGACAGGGACCCAATGAGATTGATTAGTAGCCATATTATTAGAACTGCTTTCATTCTCCAATGTAGGGGTTGTAGGCAATCTAAAGTCACATAGCGAGCAGGGAGTTTTAAGGGGGAGTCACAGAACTACTGAGCATCGATATGTAGGAGAAGCACTGCTACAGTGCCTAATCATTCCTGATATGATCTCAAGACTTGCTGGCATCAGAAAAGGCCACTGTTCTACGATGGTCAAGCTTGAACTTCTAGGAACATCGGGTTCCTCGTTTCCCCAGCATCAGTGGTCTGTTGAAATCTTAAACAAGCTACAATTAGTCAAGCAGTAAGCTAGGGACCACAGGTCAGTGCATTAGATGTATTTTCTCATGACCGTATTTGGAACAGTTATAGTCTGATAAAGTCTGTATTTGGACAGTAACATACATACATCATCAGGGCAGTGTTTATGGAACTTTTACTTTGTGCACACACACACACAGCTTTTACTCACATGGTGCTATGCTGGGTACCTCAGGAACATGTATGTGAGTTACTCTTCATTATATTTTAGGACTTGAAAAAAGGTGTCTCGTATTTCCCCCAGAATATAGATGCTGTGCCCTGCTTCTCTGTTTCTTTTTCGTGATAACATTGATTGTATAAAAGAGGAGACAAATATAGTTTGGAAGAATGTAAAGAGGCATGACCTGGAACCTCAGAAGAAGTTCTCATTGTTGACTAAGAACCAAATCGGCATGTGATAAGCAGGAGAAATGCAAATTTAATAGTATGTGTATGGAGACTCCACAAACACAGGAAAATTGTAAAGGGAAAGAAAGTTATGTATGTCTTGGAAGAGGAGAGAAGGAAGAGAAGGAATTCGGGGAGAAGAATGGGAGGAAGGAAGGAAGGAAGAGGAGGAGCAAGGAATCAGAAGTCTGGGGCCTCCAAGGTAAAGAACGGAATTCACAGGAAGAGGAAAAGTAAATATTTGATAAGCACATATTTTCTGGGCCACTCTGAAACAATAGGACATAGAAAACTTTGTTCACGAGGTCCTTCCTGGATTCTTCCCTGTTAACGATACCTATCTTGTATCATAATGTAGTAATGTACGGTGAGTGCTCTCATGCTGGGGCAGCTTTTCTATGTACATTATTGTTTAGAGAGGGAGGTGAAAAGTAAACATTTTTCCTGAATCTGCTTAATTTTGATTATTATTAACCTAAATAATCTTTCTGCAAATGTGGTCCATCAGAGAAAAGCCTGAGTGTGGCTCATACTAGCTGGAGGAGATTTTGTTGCATGAAGTAAGAATCAAACAAGAAAAAAAAGTCCTCTATGAAATCACACGGAATCTAAAACAAGTCAAAATCGGGGGACCTGGGTGTCTCCTTTGGCTAAGTGTCAACTTTGGTTCAGGTCATGACCTTGTGGTTCATGAATTCGAGCCCTGTACTGGGCTCCCACAGCCAATGAAGCCTGCTTGGGACTCCTGCTCTGTCCTCTCTGCTCCTCTCCCACCCATGCTTTCTCTCCTTTGAAAAATAAATAACTTTGAAAAAAAACATTAAAGTGAGAGTCATCGAAGTGTGGATTAGAATATTGCCAGCAACTGAGGGTGAAGGAAATGTTGGGATGATCATGGCATCTTGAGGTGTCGGCAGGGGGACCTCTCAAGTCCCTCACTCATAGTCAATGACAGATCCAGCAGGAAGGGAAAGTCTTCAAGTTCCACAAGCTCGACGGTGGAGGCAGGTTATGCTCTCCTATTCCTGCCAGAGGAAAAGACATTACCATATCTTTCCCAGGCAACAGTTCAACCCCTGAAAACCCACATTCCTTCAAACTACCATTTTATTACAAAGAACTTTAGCTTACAAGCAACTTCTCAACTCATCCCTTGTCATCAGAAAAGCAGGCCTTCTTCTTCTTTATTCCCTGGACTCAGCTATGGTTTTGCCTAACCGGTTTGGCACTAATTCCAAATCCTGTTTTTCCAGAATGAACCCATCTTTTGGTGGTAAAATACCTGGCAGTGTTTATTTATAAGTTTAAATGTAACAAGGTTCACATATGTAGGATAAATAAATATGGGATTTCTATTGTACAGCACAGTGACTGTTTTCTACACTTGAAATTTGCTGGAAGAAAGCATCTCAAGTATGCTCCCCCCACTCACACTAATCTTAACTGTGTTGGGTGAGGCATTTGTTCATGAGTTTGATTTAGGTAATGATTTTGTAGGTAGATAAGCTTAGGGGTCCTTGGAATAGGGGAGAGAAAACTAGATTTCTAAACATAAGAGAAGTCACATTAGTCATTGCTGAATGATGCCTGCTGCTTATCCTAGCACATGTTTTGAGAACTTCCCGGGATATATGAAAATTGCAGAATAACAGAGATCAGGAGTTAATGATTCTTTTTTAATGTATTTATTTTTGACTGAGAGAATATGAGCAGGGATGGAAGAAAAGGAGGGCAGAGCATCCAAAGTGGGTTCTGCATTGACAGCAGAGAGCCCCCTGTGGGCACAAACTTTCAAACCTTGAGATCATGATCTGAGCCCAAGTCAAACCTTTAAAGGACTGAGCCACCCTGGTGCCTATTAATCAGTAGTTAGAAAGCAGCAAAAGAATGTAGTAACAGGGGCGCCTGGTTGACTCAGTCCATTAAGCATCCGGCTTCGGCTCAGGTCATAATCTCATGGTTCATGGGTTCGAGCCCGACATGGGGCTCTGTGCTGACAACTAGCTCAGAGCCTGGAGCCTGCTTCGGATTCTTTGTCTCCTTCTCTCTCTGACCCTACCCTGTCACGCTGTCTCTCTCTGTCTCTCAGAAATGAATTAAAGACATAAAAAAATATAGAAAAAACACCCACTACCAGGCATGCAGATGGTCTAATCATAGAAGATGCAATAAATCCATGATATATGTCTCCCACTGCTATATCCAGAGTAGAGAATGATTTGACACACATTCTCTTGTAGATTTTGTGGGAATTGAACACTTACTATGAGCACCCAAGTAATGGACTAAGGGTGCCAGAGATCGTTCCTGGTCCAGTGACCTCAATCAACTAGGACCTGGACTCTCAATTTAAGATGACTTTTGGCTGATTTGAAAATAAAATGTCCTTTGCCACATCCCTCGACAAATATGCACGTGTGCTCAGTGTAAATCTGACCCGACTTTGTTGTGTGGAGAGATAGATTAGGAAACACACCTGGTGTTCTTTTCTTGCAAGGACAACCAGTTCTTTTTCTATGTTTTGGTTGGTGGTATCTTTTGGTTCAGCAGCCACCAAGAGTGAAATTAATTGTGGGTTATAATTTCACAATGTGTGTGAATATTTACTGTTTTATTTTTGTTTGATTGAGGTTTTTTCGTTTTTTCTTAATTTTTGATAGAGAGAGACAGCGCGAACAGGGGAGGGTCAGAGAGAGGGCGACACAGAATACGAATCAGACTCCAGGCTCTGAGCTAGCTGCCAGCACAGAGCCTGATGCATGGCTCGAAACCACAAACTGTAAGATCATGACCTGAGCTGAAGCCGGACGCTTAACAGGCTGAGCCACTCAGGTGCCCCGTATTTACTGTTTTAATCTTCAGCGACAGTTGGATGTTTTTTTTATTTTATTTTTTTTAATTTCTGTCCTTGACGGAATGTATTAATTAAGCAAACACCACCTACAAGCAAAACAAGTACTACAATGTAAAAATATTAAAAAAAAAAGAAAACCCTCTCACATGCATAAATGAAAGATTGCACACAAATAATTCACATCTTTTGAAGCTTCAATAGTAAATATTCTGCTACTATGTATTAAATACTGCATGGTTTGCCCAAGCTAAGATGAAACCACATCATAAATCAATAAGCATTTTGCATTTTCTTTCATTATCTACTCAAAGTCATGCCTACTGCACCTCTAAACATTTCATTAAATCCAATGATACAGCAAACACTTCCCAAATAAACTTAGATTGTATTGCAGTTTCACTTAACAGTATATAAAATGTGTGTTGTGACAGGTATCAACTATCCATTAGATACTGAATCAATTTTTCTTAAGCACTACTAACTGCTTGCTTTTCTTGAAGCTATATCATTCTGAAAGTTTCCTGTTAGACCTATGAGTGCAAACATATGGTATCTGTCCTTCTCTGCCTGACTTATTTCGCTTAGCATGACACCCTCAAGGTCCATCCACTTTCCTACAAATGGCCATATTTCATTCTTTCTCATTGCCATGTAGTTCTCCATTGTGTATATAAACCACATCTTCTTGATCCACTCATCAGGTGATGGGCATTTAGGCTTTTTCCATGTTCTGGCTATTGTTGACACTGCTGCTATGAACATTGGGGTACATGTGCTCCTATGCATCAGCACTTCTTTATCCCTTGGGTAAATCCCTAGCAGTGCTATTGCTGGGTCATCAGGGAGTTCTATGGATAGTTTTTTGAGGAACCTCCACACTGTTTTCCAGAGTGGCTGCACCAGTTTACATTCCCATCAACAGTGTAGGAGGGTGCCCATCTCTCCACACCGTCGCCAGCATCTATAGTCTCTTGATGTGTTCGTTTTAGCCACTCTGACTGGTGTGAGGTGGTATCTCAGTGGGGTTTTGATTTGTGTTTCCCTGATGATGAGTGATGTTGAGCATCGTTTCATGTGCCTGTAGGCCATCTGGATGTCCTCGTTGGTGAAGTTTCTGTTCATGTCTTCTGCCCATTTCTTCACTGGGTTATTTGTTTTGTGGGTGTTAAGTTTGGTGAGTTCCTTGTATATTTTAAATACTAGCCCTTTATCTGATATGTCATTTGTAACTATCTTTTCCCTTTCCGTTGGTTGCCTATTAGTTTTCTTGATTGTTTTCTTTGCAGTGCAGAAGGTTTTTATCTTGATGAGGTCCCAAGAGTTCAGTTTTGCTTTCATTTCCCTTGCCTGTGGGGATGTGTCGAGTAGGAGATTGCTGCGGTGGAGGTCTAGGAGGTTTTTTCCTACTTTTTCCTCAAGGGTTTTGATGGTTTCCTGTCTCACATTCAGGTCCTTCAGCCATTTTGAGTTAATTTTTGAGTATGGTGTAAGAAAGTGGTCAGGGCCAGATGGCTTTTCAGGGGAATTCTACCCGACATTTAAAGCAGAGCTCATACCCATTCTTCTCAAACTCTCCAAAAGATAGAAATAGAAGGAAAGCTTCCAAACTCATTCTACGAAGCCAGCATCACCGTAATACCCAAACCAGACAAAGACCCAGCAAAAAAAGAGAACTACAGACCAATATCCTTAATGAATAAAGATGCAAAAATACTCAACAAGATACTAGCCAATCGAATTCAACAGCACATAAAAAGAATTATCCATCATGATCAAGTGGGATTCATCCCTGGGTTACAGGGCTGGTTCAGTATTCGCAAATCCATCAATGTGATCCATCACATTATAAAAAGAAGGGAAAAAAACCATATGATCCTATCGATAGATGCAGAAAAAGCATTTGACAAAATACAGCAACTTTTCTTAATAAAAACCCTTGAGGAAGTCGGAATAGAAGGAACATACCTCAACATTATAAAAGCAGTTTATGAAAAGCCCACAGCCCATATTATTCTCAATGGGGAAAAACTGAGAGCTTTCCCCCTGAGATCAGGGATGCGACAGGGGTGTCCACTCTCACCATTGCTGTTTAACATAGTGCTGGAAGTCCTAGCATCAGCAATCAGACAACAAAAGGAAATAAAAGGCATCAGAATTGGCAAAGAAGAAGTCAAACTTTCACTTTTCACAGATGACATGATACTCTACATGGAAAACACAATTGACTCCACCAGAAGCCTTCTAGAGCTGATTAATGAATTCAGTAAAGTTGCAGGGTACAAAATCAATGTACAGAAGTCAGTTGCATTCCTATACACCAAAAATGAAGCAGCCGAAAGAGAAATCAAGGAACTGATCCCATTCATGATTGCATGAAAAACTATCAAATACCTAGGAGTAAACCTAACCAAGGATGTAAAGACCTACATGATGAAAACTATAGAAAACTTATGAAAGAGATCGAGGAAGACACCAAGAAATGGAAAAATATTCCCTGTTCATGGATCGGGAGAATAAACATTGTGAAAATGTCATTACTATCCAAAGCAATCTACACATTCAATGCAATCCCCATCAAAGTTGCACCAATATTCTTCTCAAAACTACATCAAACTATCCTCAAATTCATATGGAACCACAAAAGACCCCAAATAGCCAAAGTTATATTGAAGAAGAAAACCAAAACGGGAGGCATCACAATCCCAGACTTTAACCTCTACTACAAAGCTGTCATCATCAAGACAGTATGGTATTGGCACAAAAACAGACACACAGACCAATGGAATAGAATAGAGAACCCAGATCTGGGCCCACAAATGTATGGCCAATTAATTTTTGACAAAGTAGGAAGGAGTATGCGATGGAAAAAAGACTGCCTCTTTAGCAGGTGGTGCTGGGAGAACTGGAGAGCAACATACAGAAGAATGAAACTAGACCACTTTTTTACACCATACACAAAAATTGACAGTTGGATGTTTTTAAATGGAAAACAAGGTGCTGAATGAGTATGCACAAGAAGCACTGAGTTATGAGAGCGTATGAAATGTAGGCACCAAAACATGCAGTTCTCTTGCCCATATACCTGCTTTTGGGGCTCAGTAAAAGTGAGCACCTCCCATTAAGACTAGAAATAAACAGCCAAACCAAATTTTCAGCTCCTTCAATCTGTTCACTGAGGGGCAGTCCAGAGTGGGGCCAGGCCTGAAAAGTCTTCCGAAGAAGGTGCGTCTGAGTGGTGCTGTGCAGGAAGAGTGTTCTAGGCTTCTGAATTCTCTACCCTATGGTGTTTTGCCAGGTCCATTCCTGACTGTGTGCAGGGGACAGTAGCAGGCTGCTCTAAAATGTGCCCCTTTGCCATGTTGATCATTTTGAAGGAAAAGCTCCTTAAGAAACAGTCGATGTAGTAGGAACACTCTGCCCCCCAGCGGTCCCCCAAAGGTAGGAAATCAATCTTCCATGTAAAAGACCCCTATCCTGCACAGAGAGTTAAAGAGATAGTCTTCCCACCACAGACAGGGAATTTAGAGCTGAGCAGTCTTCAAGAACAAACCTTGTTACTGTTCACTAGTTTGCTGCCAACCACTAACCAAATTCCATCTAGAATTTCATACTAATTGAAGTCCCAACAGAAGTTCCTTTCTGCTGTGAAATACTCACAGATGTAATGTCTCTTTCTCTACAAAGCAGAAAAACTATCTGCATTGGTCATTTCTATAGGTCTCAATTTCATAATTTGGTTTTGGGGTGCATGTATTTCTTTGGGATATTTTTTCTCCTGTATTCTGTCTCTGTCAATTTGATTCTTATGCCAACTAAAATAATCTTGAAATATAAAGGAACATTAATTCACCCCAATGATTTTCCCATAGTATCCTAAACCACCTATGTGCAGTGTTGAACATCTGTGCATGCCTACCTTAAAATAAGCAATCTATTTGCATACACAATGATTCTTTTTGATCTGGATTAGGCATCTTCTAAATTTGAGGTTCCTTTTGTAACACCTTATTACAGTGATGAGGGGGATAGTCACTATGTCAGATACTGTGATACAATATTGGTAAAAATGGTCATTTTTAATGATATTCCTGGATGTCCACTTGGGCTTCTCACAGAAGAAGTGAATGCCAACACTAAGTGAGTTATTTAGAGTGCCACATGACATATCTCTGGTCAGTGAGATGGAGGAGACTTAATGCAAAGGAAATAACTTCCTTTCAAAATCACTAGGTACTCTCAGATTTTATCTTAGACCTTCTTCATCATGAAACAGGGTTTGAGGGGCGCCTGGCCGGCTTTATTAGCTATGCGGCCGACTTTGGCTCAGGTCGTGATCTTGCACATTGTGGGTTTGAGCCCTGCATTGGGCTCTGTGCTGACAGCTCAGAGCCTGGAGCTTGCTTCAGATTCTGGGTCTCCTTCTCTCTCTGATCCTCTCCCACTCACACTCTGTGTCTCTCTCTCAAAAACAAACATTAAAAAAAAAAGTTTATGAAACAAAGTTTAATGGCCAGTGGCAGGATCACCATATTGGGGTCATGAGAGAAAAAAGATGAGCACAACACCTGCATATGAATAATGCCGCAGCAAAAATGATGAAAAAGAGGCTACCTTCCATGATGCCTCAGTCATTTTATCACACATGGGCTTTCTTCTTATTCCTTGTGTTCATAATAGAAAAGGTCACTGTTCACTGAGGGGCAGTCCAGAGTGGGGCCAGGCCTGAAAAGTCTTCTGAAGACTTTTGGGATAGCTAAACATAAATAAGAGCTACAAAATAAAACATTATTATATTTCCATTGAATTCAAGTTAAATATGAGTAACCTGCTACCCAACTTGATGGGACAGGTTTTCACAGCAGATAAAAATCCTATTTACACACACACACACACACACACACACACACACCAAAAAAAAATGGGTGTATGTACATTAAGAGCTATGAAAGACCATGGGAATTTTTGGCCTAAAAATCAGGTGGACTGTTTGAAGCAGAAGTGCTCACTCCAGCTGCCTGCTGACATGTGTCCTTTTATGGGGGTGGGGGGTCAGGTAACAGAGAGCCTAGAGCTCATGACTACCCTAATCACAGGCTAAGTGGTAATGAAGGAAGTACCTGCCAGCTATGAGTCCGCATCCCTCGAAGATCATCCATGTACAGTGGACCCAACTTACATTGGGCTTAGACGCCTGGTATACTAGCACTTTGTGGAACTACAGCACATACCTTGCTGATCCTGCCTATTATAGCATCCAGGAGGATCCTTCAGTTCCCAATTCAACTCTGCCACATGACATTGTAAAGTGATGTCCAAAGAGCTAAGAGGATCCAAAACTGCCTGAAAAAAATTAGTAACCTCTGTCATCCAGCAGCGTCTGCTACTAAGGGATATGCAGGAAATCAATAAATTATGAAGAAAATTACCAGTTCCCTGATCTCTGGAACTCACCATATTGGGCAAGTCCCCAACTCTGTTACATTTATTCTCAGATAACACCATCAGCAGCTGCCTCGAACTTTGGACTGACTACAGGCTCTCTCCAATCGCCTCCCCACATTTCAAAATATTTCTCTACATGTGCTTTGAATAGGTCTTATATTTCTCTCTAAAGAGTGGTCCATTATCATTTTTCATCTACATTCAATCCCTGTCAGTGCTAAATGTTTGAATTAGTACCGTGGCCCATTGGTCTTGAATCCCTCTACTCTCAGTTAAGAGGTCAGTAGGACACTCTAATCATAAGACAGACAAAGAGCTGTCTTTCATATATCCCAGGAAGTTCTCAAAAGGCATGTCTGAAAGGCATATGTAACTGGAAAAGAAATGTGGCAGATTCAGAAGAACTGGATACTTAACAAAGGAAACAAGTGAGGTTTATGTTTCATTAGTCAGAGAGTCAGTTGTGCTAACTGAAAACTGGTGTCCTTTCTCCACATGCAGAATTCATGCAATTCTTCCTGTAATTTTTCCTCTCTCGTGCCTTGCTTCTTATCAGAGTATTTTTCTGCTACCTATGAAGTATTTAGTATACACCCTGCACTGTCATGTGTGTGTATTCACTTGCTTGAAACATCAAAAGAACCCCACCATCATGACCTGGGCCCAATCCTTAATTAGGAACCATGGGTGCAGAGTTTAGGAGTTCCTGGGTAAGTCCAGATTGAGCCCTTGAAACTAAAACATATTTGGGTAAATCTGTGGGGATCTTCTCTAAAGGCTCCTCAGTGGAATGCCTAGGGACCTAGAGGAGGTGGTTGCTCACCAGGGCAGTGGTTGGGGTGTCATATGAGAAGTTATACTGACTTGTGACTGTGTAGCATGTTTAGAGAATTTGCTAATGAGGCTTTGTATCAGTTCAAGCGCCCTGCAAGGAAAACTGTCTAAAAAAAATCGATCCCAAGATACACAATCAAGAAATACTTGAGCTAAACTGTCAACAGTATCCTTATTTTCTGTAATGTATCCATCTTGATGTCCTAGGAGTTATAAGTCAGAGAAAATGATGTAATAGATGAAGTGTGCGAATTATAACCATTCATTCTTTAAAGTCTGGGGCCACTGAGACAATGACTACCAGGTATCTCTATCTATCTATCTATCTATCTATCTATCTATTTATCTATCTATGTCATCTATTTATAAGCAGATTTACATCATCTAAACCCATATCATCATCTATATCTATCTAATTATATCTATATCTATACCAAAGAAGTGGTAGATGCTATCTTTTATCTACATTTTTTAATAAGGTGAGGTAGGTTAATATTAGTGACAGGATAGTGTGCCATTCATTATATACAAATTTAAACACATTAAAAACTGACAGGTGGTATTTAATAAAAATATATGAAAATCACATCTAGATACAGGTATGTCTTCAAATGCACTGTATGATCCTTGTTCAAAATAAAGATTGCAAGCATTCAAGAAGCATTCTTGTTCTGGGGCACCTGGGTAGCTCAGTCTGTTTGGCATCTGACTCTGGCTCATATCATGATCTCATGGCTGGTAGGTTTGAGTCCAAGACCAGCTCTGTGCTGACAGCTCAGATCCTGCTTCAGATCCTCTGTCTCCCTCTCTCTCTGTCCCTTCCCTACTTGCACTCTATCTCTCTCAAAAATAAACCAAATAAAAAAAAATGAAGCATTCTTGTTCTGATATGATGACCTAGGAGTACTAATTTCAATAATTTTTAGGACTGAAGTAATTACTAAGAAATATCGTTGTAAAATCATATGCCCTTTTGGGAAAGATGTATCCTCTACCGATATCTGGGAAATCGTCTTCATCGTGACCGCTTCAAGTAGTATTCTCCACTTTTATCTATTCATATTGCAAAGATATATCGGTATTTTACTAGCATCCAACTACTTTTTCTTTTTTATTTAATGAATTTTTAAAGTTTTATTTTAATTCCAGTTAAATATGTGTGTGCTCATCACAACAGTTGCATTCCTTAATTTCCAACACGTATTAATCCATCCCCCCACATACCTTCCCTCTGATGGAGGCCATCAGATTATTTTCTATAATAAAGGGTTTATTTCTTGATTTGTCTCTACTGTCAAGTAATGATTAAATTCCTGGTGGAGAAGTGAACTCTGGGCTCCCTAAAAGGTCTTCTCATTGCCCTTCTGATTTTTTATTATAATAACTCTAATGTGTTCTCTCTTTTGCTTTGTTCTCTCCTGTTGTCATATGTACAAGCAGTTCCTGACTCCTTTGCCCAGCCAACAGACGATGCCTACTACACAAAACAAATTCCCCCCAATGTCCCCTCTGCCCTCTACAACCATGGCTTTCTGTAACAGCTACATGTAGGGACAAAGAGTGACCAATTTTTTTCCATTGGGACATCCTGACAACCCCTGTCACCTTGAAGAAATTACAGACGATAAGCCCTTCACCCTTCAACAATCTTAAAATTTCAGGATCAAAGTTAGTCAGGGGTGAATTGGGATAGAAACAGAAAAGTGTTCACCTTTAGTCCAGAAGGTGGACCTATAGCCTGCATAGATTTGATAAGATCAAGTATGTGCTGGTTGCTACACCCAGGGTCTCATGACTGCCTGTACATCTTATCAAACTGAGCGGTAACCAAGGGAGAAATGTTGCAATAGTATTTGAGGAGTAGAAAATTTGAGGTAGGAACATTTATGATCTAATACTCCCTGCAAGACCCTGAGCAGCTTTATACACCCAAAGTGCAGCTCTTTCTGCCCACCAGGCCTGTCCTGTGCTTCTGGAATAAACTTACAATGATGTGTCACAAAATATTTGAAGAATTTTGTTCCTGAGCATTGTACTTAATGATGCTACATCAATTTTGTTACAAAAACGGAAGTGCGGCTGATATTCTCCTGCAAAGCCAATACTTAAGACAGGAGTTTTGATGGAGAAGAATATGGGCTTTTTTTTTTTTTTTTTTTAGGACGCCAGCCATTTGGTAAGAAGGCCGTCTCTTGCATAAACACCAACCTCAAAGTCTTTGCCTGGTTGAAAGGTGTTTTTTTTTCATAATGTTTCTTTATATTGAGAGGGAGAGAGAGACACAGTGTGAGTGGGAAAGGGGCAGAAAGAGAGCAAGAACAAAATCTAAGTCAGGCTCCCAGCACGGGCTGTTGTCACAGTGCCCACAGATGGGCTTGAAGTAAAACCACGAGATCATACTTGAGTGAAGTCAGAAGCTTACCAGACTTAGCCACCCACATGACCATGCCCTGAAGTTGTTTTTTTTTTTTTAAACGTTAGGACAGTTCATCCATAAAAGAGGAATACAGTTATCTGTAACACTTCTTGGTTGCCTTCAGACTCAGTTATGCCAGCTCCAGGAAATATTGTTCTACTCAGAGGTGTGTATTGGTGTCCCAAGGAAAAGATGTATAAGAGGGTTTGGTTCTGAGTCTTTCTAGGAAACAATGCATGATATATAGATATATGAAGACAGATTTGGTTCATCAATCTTACAGGCTAACATTACAAGCTAAAACTGAAGACCACTAAGTTGGCTAGTGGGGACTCAGAGTGTTTCAATACAACTTAAAAAACAAAAAGTCCTCTAGGTTTATTGTGTTGCTGCCAATAGAAGGGTATCCTTCTTTTGTGAGGCTGATATATATACACACTAAGAATAAATCAGATGGGGAAAGCCTATCAAAAGGGTGCAGCAGAGCCATGGTGCATGCTCCTGAAGATGTAAGAGCTGGCCTTGGATTGCGTTGTGTGGTGTACCGATCTCTTGGGTGCACTGGAGAGAACAGCCTCTGCCTAGAGCACTTTGGAAAGAGGGTTTATTGCCTCCCCAAGGTCAAAAGATTGTACAAGTGCCAGCCAGAGGCCTTTCAGTAACATGGTGGGGAGGCTCCTCTCCAGAGGAGGGGTGCAGATCCAGATCCAGACAATGCCAGATCCTTTAAGAGATCAGGTTTTGAGTCCTAACCGAGTCCTAAGGATAAACAGCAGGAGAATTGTGGCTCAGGGCTAGTTGACTGTCCTCTCTATTCTTTGAGTGCTGCCTGAACGATGTGGGTTGAAAGCCCAAGTCTCTGGAGGAGAGCTTGGGGTGACACCATTCCCCCTCCCAACATCAACACAATGAGACTTCAGAGAGCAGCACAGTGGGCACCCAATGGAGGCAGAAGATGCATACACCAAACCTTGCCCCGCCGTGCCTGGCCACTGATTATTTAGTGGAGCAAGACCGACTGGCCCAGCAGAGCCAGCCTCTCCTCCTGACCAGCACAGCCACCAGCCCCATGCACCAACAGACAACTTTTTTTCCCTCCTTTTTTCCCTTTGTGTCTCCTCCCTCTTCTATTTGTTTCTTTTGGAATCTGGCTCAGAGTTTCTGATTTCTATTTTCCTCCATATACATGTATGCATTTGATCAGGCTTTTTAAAATTCTATTCTTATTCCATCGTTTGCCTTTTCCTCTGCCTTTCTTCGTTTTGTTCTGTTTTGTTTTATTTTCTTCCTTTCTGTTTCCTTGGAATCAGCCTTATAGTTTTTTGACTCTCAGTTTGATTTTCTTACCCTCCTTTTTCTCTTTTTATGAATTGAGACTTCCACTTCCCACACACCACCTTTTGTTTGTCAGTGTTCCTCCAACAAAACAATTAAAGGACACCTAATCAAAGGTCCATACTCACCATGACTACACCAATGAGATCTGCAGAGAACAGACCAGTGGGATAGAGGATCCAAAATAAAACAGGTGACTGCACAAAACATACACCAGAAGGGTGTCCTGGGGTGCCAGGCACTGGACAGTCTATGACCCCTTACTAATACAGCAGTCCTTTCAGGCCCAGGCATATAAGAGCTCTTATAACATGCATCAGACAGAAACTGAGCCAAAGTGACAATCCAGAGGAATTCTCCACAAAACAAAGGTCAAGATGAAATCATAGCCAGAGAATGCAAATATAAACGATCAAAGCAAATATATACGATCTATCTGAAGAAGTGTTTACAACAACAATTACAAGACTAATAGCTGGGTTTGAAAACCACATAGAAGAAACCAGAAAAACCCTTGCTGCAGAGATCAAAGACCTAAGAACTAGTCAGAATGAATTGAAAAATGGTATAACTGGGATGCAGAATAAACTAGAAACAATGACAGCAAGGATAGGAGGAGAACAGGAGAGAATAGTTGAAAGAGGAGATACAATTTTGCAAAATGATGAAGCTGAAAAAGGGATAGAAAATTACTCTATTATGAGGAAAAATGTAAAGAATTAAGGGATTTCATGAAATAAAACAGTATCCATAAGTGATTTCCTGAAATAAAACATTACCCATTTCATAGGAGTCTCAGAAGAAGAAGCAAAAGAACAAGGGGAAGAAGGTTTGTTTGAACACATTACGGTTTAGAACTTCCCCATCTGGGGAAGGAAACAGGCATCTAATTCCAAGGAGTACAGAGAACTGCCTTCAAACCTAACAAAAACAGGTCAAAACCACAATATGTCACTGGGAAACTTGCAAAATACAAAGATAAAGAAAGAGTTCTAAAAACAGCTAGAGGGGCACCTGGGTGGCTCAGTCAGTTAAGCCTCCAACTAGGCTCAGGTGAAGATCTCAGGTTCGTATGTTCAGGCCCCGCATCGGGCTCAGTGCTGACAGCTCAGAGCCTGGAGCCTGCTTCAGATTCTGTGTCTCCCTCTCTCTCTGCCCCTCCCCACTCATTCTCTGTCTCTCTGTCTCAAAAATAAATAAAACATTAAAAAATTAAAAATAAATAAGTATATAAATAAATAAAAATGAAAGCAGCTAGGGACAAAATATCCTTAAACTACAAGGGTATTCACATAAGTTTATTAGCAGAAGTGTCACATAAGTTTATTACCAGAAGTGTGCCCTGGAAGCTATCAGGCCAGAAGGCAGTGGCAGGAAATATTTAATGTGTTGACGAGGAAAAATATGCAGCCAAGATTCCCTTTCCCAGCAAAGCTGTTATTCAGAGTAGGAGAGATACAGACTTCGCTAGACAAAGAAAAACTAAAGAAGTTAGTGATCACTGGTATACCTGGGTGGTTCAGAAGTTTGAGAATCCGACTTTGGCTCAAGTCATGATGTCATGGTTTGTGAGTTGAAGCACCACATCAGGTTGTGTGCGGATAGCTCAGAACTTGGAGTCTGCTTCAGATCCTGTATTGTCCTATCTCTCTGCCTCTCTGCCACTTGCTTGCTCTCTCTCTCTCTTTCTCTCTGAAAACAAAAGAAAACAAAACAAAGAAAAAATAAAGGAAGTTAGTGATAACTAAAGCAGCCCTATAAGAAATTCTAAGAGAGACTCTGTTAGTGGAAAGCAGCAAGGTCTATAAAGGACTAGAGAACATCACCACAAACACAAAATCTACAGAGATCACAATGGTAGTAAATTCATATCTTTCAAAGCACTCTGATTTTTAGTGCACTAAATGTCCCAATCAGAAGACATAGGGTATCAGAATGGATTTAAAAAGTAACAAAAACAAAACCAAACAAAAGGAAAACAATAAAAAAAAAACACAAGATCTCTCAATAAACTGCCTAGAAGAGACTCTTTTTAGACCTGAGGACACTTGCAGATTTGAAAGTGAGGGGATGGAGAACGTTCTATCAAGCTTATTCATGTCAAAGGATTAGCAAATTAGGTTAAAATTTTTTAAAACATTTATTCATTTTTGAGAGATAGAGAGAGCAGAGCATGAGTACCGGGGGGGGGGCAGAGAGAGAAAGAGACGGGGACAGAATCTAAAGTAGGCTCCAGGCTCTGACCTGTCAGCACAGAGCCCAACACCGAGCTTAAACACACTGACCCCAAGATCATGCCTGAGCCCAAGTTGGACACTCAGTTGACTGAGCCATCCAAGTACTTCAGAAAAACTAGATTTTAAAACAAAGACTACAACAGGTAATGAAGAAGGGCATTCTATCATAATCTAAATGGCTATCCATCAAGAAGAGCTAACAGCTATAAATATTTAGTTCCCCACATGGGACCACTCAACACACAAATCAATAACAAACATAAGCAAATATTGACAATAATACTATAATTGCAGGAGACCTTAATATCCTACCCACGGCAATGGACAGATCATTGAAGCAGCAAATCCACAAGGAAACAATGGCTCTCAATGACACACTGAACCAAATGGACTTAACAGATCTGCTGAGAACATTTCATCCTAAAGCAAGAGAAGACACAGTCTTCCCATATGCACATGGAACATTCTCCAGAATAGATGACATATGGAGCCACACATCAGTCTCCCACCAGTATAAAAAGACTGAGTTCATACCACAACACTATGAAACATGAAATCAAACACAAGAAGAAAATTGTAAAGCCCTCAAATACATAGAGATTAGGGGCACCTGGGTGGCTCAGTTGGTTGAGTGTTAGGCTTCAGCTCAGGTCATGATCTCATGGTTCGTGGGTTCAATCCCCATGTTGGGCTCTATGCTGACAGCTAGCTCAGAGCCTGCTTCGGATTCTGTGTCTGTCTGCCTCTCTCTGAACCTCCCCTGCTCAAGCTGTCTCTAACTCTCAAAAATAAGTTTTAAAACATTAAAAAAATACATAGAGATTAAAAAACAGCCAACAAAAAAAGGAAATGAATGCATTAACTAGGCAATTAAAGGAATTTAAAAATGCGTGGAAACAAACACAAATTAACACAAGACAGTCCAAACCATTTGGATGCACCAAAGGCAACCTTCAGAGGAAAATGCTTTGCAATTTGGGCCTATCTCAAAAGGCAAAAATGTCCCAAATACCCAGCCTAATGTTATACCCAAAGGAGCTAGAAAAGCAGCAGCAAATAAAGCTCAAAGCCAGCAGAAGAAAAGAAATAATAAAGATTAGAAAGCATTAAATAATACAGAATCCAAGGTAAACAGTAGAGTAGATCAATGAAACTGAGATCAGTTTTTTTTGGAAAAATAAACAAAATTGTTAAAACCTTAGCCAGACTTCTCAAAAAGAAAACCAAGAGGACCTAAATAGATGGACTCATGAATGAAGGAGGTGAGATCACAACAAACACCACAGAAGTACAAACAAGAATAGGAGAATGCTATGAGAATTATATGCAACAAACTGGACAATCAGGAAGAAAGGGAAAAATTCCCCGAAATAAACTATGAAAACTCAAATAGGAAGAAAGAGTCCTTTTGAACAGGGCTGTTACCAGCCAAGAAATTGAATTGGTTTTAAACATCCCATTACAAGTAAGAATCCTGGCCCAGATGGCTTCACAGGGTATTTCTAACAGACACTTAAAAGAGAGTTCATACCAATTTTCCTCAAAGGGTTCCAACAGAAAAGGAAGGAAAGTTTCCAAACACATTCTATGAAGCTAGCATTACCGTGATTATAAAGTCAGACCAAGACCTATCTAAAAAGGAGGTCAATATACTTGAGGAACCTGGATATAGAAATACTCAACAAGATACTAGCAAATAAAGTGCCACAGTACATCAAAAAAGTTATTTGGGGCTCCTGGGTGGCTCAGGTACTTGGGTGTCTGACTCTTCATTGTGACTCACATCAACATGTGTTCTAGCCCCATGTTGAGTCTACAATGAGGCTATGGACCCTATTTTGGAATTCCTCTCCCTCTTTCTCTGCCCCTTACCTGCTAGTTCCATCTTTCTCTGTGTCTCTGTCTCTCTGAAAATAAATAAACAAACATTTAAGAAGAAATAATGATTCACCTTGATCAAGTGGGATTTATTTCTGGGAATGCAGACATGGTTCACCATATGGACATCAATGTGATAAACTATACTATTGTTAATAAATAAAGGCTAAGCACCTTATGATCCTTTTGATAGAAGAAAAGCTCCATAGTTAATATCATCTTCAATGCAGAAAAACAGAGCTTTTACTCTAAGATCAGGGATATGACACAGATGTCCATTCTCACCACTGTTGTGTAACATAGTACTCAAAGTCCTAGGCTCAGCGATCAGAAAGGAAACAGAAATAAGACTTCCAATTAGGCAAGGAAGACGTCAAAGTTTCACTCTTAGTAGATGACGGGATAATCTCTCTACATAGAAGACTGAAACACCCCACCAAAACCTGCTAGAGCTGATATGTGAATTCAGCAAAGTCACTGGATATAAAATCAGTGTACAGAAATCAGTTCCATTTCTACACATTTATAATGAAGCAGAAGAAATATCAAGGAGTTGATCTGATTTATAATTATACCCAAAGCACAAAGATACCTAGGAATAAACCTAACCAAAGATATAAAAAATCTGTAAGCAAAAACTAGAGAAAGATTATGACAGAAATTCAAGGGGACAAAAAGAAATGGAAAAACATTTCATGCTCATGGATTAGAAGAACAAATATTGTTAAAATGTCAATACTACCCAATGCAATCTACACATTCAAGGCCATCTCTATCAAAAGAACACAAGCAATGGGTCGTCTGGGTGGCTCAGTCAGTTGAGAAGCCAGCTTCGACTCAGGTCATGATCTCACGGTTCGTGGGTTTGAGCCCAGCGTCAGGCTCTGTGCTGACAGCTAGCTCAGAGTCGGGTGCTTACTTTAGATTCTGTATCTCCCTCTCTCTGACCCTCCCTGCTTGCACTGTCACTGTCTCTCAAAAATAAATAAAACCATAAAAATTTAAAAAATGAAAACGCAAAAGAACACAACCATTATTCAAAGAGCTAGAACAATCCTAAAATGTATATAGAACCACAAAAGACTTGAATAGTCAAAATGATGTTCTAAAAGGAAACCATCAGGAGAAGCATCACGATTCTGGACTTTGGAAATTATTACAAAGCTGTAATCTTCAAGACAGTATGGTACTGGCACAAACAAACACATAGATTCATGGAATAGAAGAGAGAATGCAGAAACAGACCCACAAATATATGGCCAACTCATCTGAGACAGAACAGGAAAGAGTATCCAGTAGAACAAAGACAAGCTCTTCACCAAATGCTGCTGGGGGAACTGGACAGTGACATGCGGAATGAAACTGGACAAGATTCTTATACCATACACAACAATACATTCAAAATGAATAGAAGACCTAAATATGAGATAGGAAATCACCAAAATCCTATAGGAGAAATATTCAGGAAACCTCTCTGACCTAGGCCAGAGCCAATTCTTACCTGACATGTTTCCAGCCAAGGGGAATAAAAATGAAAATGAGCTATTGGCACCTCATACCAAAAAAAAAAAAAAAAAAAAAAAAAAAAAAAAAAAAAAAAAAAAAAAAAAAAAAAAAAAAAAAAAAAAAAAAAAAAAAAAAAAAAAGTCCTACACAGGGAAGGGGAAGGAAATAATCAACAATACTAAAAGGCAAAAGATGGAATGGAGAGGATATTTGCAATTGACATATCAGATAAGTGTTACTATCCAAATTTAGAGAGAAGTTACCGAAATGAACACTTAAAAACCAAATAATCCAGTGAAGAAGTGGGCATTAGAAATGAAAACACACTTTTCAAAAAAACACCCTGATGGCTAAGAGACACCTGAAAATGCACTCAACATCACTCATCATCAGGAAAATACAAATCAAAACCACAAGGAGATTTCATCTCACATATGTCAGAATGGATCAATTACAGGCACCTGGGTGGCTCAGTCTGTTGAGCTTCTAACTCTTCCTTTCAGCTCAGGTTATGATCTCACAGTTCATGGGTTCAAGCCCATGTCAGGCTCTGCTCTACAGTTTGGAATCCACTTGGGATGGTCTCTCTCTCCCTCTCTGTCCGTCCTTCCCACCCTCACGCTGTCTCTTCTCTCTCTCTTTCCATATAAATAAACTTAAAGAAAAGAAGAAAATGAATGGCTAAAATTCACAATCCAAGAAACAACAGATTTTGGCAAGGATGCAGAGAAAGGTGAACCCTTTTGCACTGTTGAGGGGAATGCAAACTGGTGCAAACGCTTTGGAAAACAGTATGTAGATTGCTCAAAAATTTGAAAATAGAACTACCGTAAAATGCAGAATCAACACTACAATTTACTTATCAAAAGAATACAAAACTGCTGATTTAAAAGAGTGCATTCACCCCAATATTTACAGCAGTGCTATCAACCATAGCCAAATTATTGGAAGAGCTCAAATGTCTTTCAACTAATGAATAATGGAGATGTCATACATATGAGGTCATATATATGACAATATATATATTGTGTATACACACACAAACACACACGCACGCACACACACTGGACTATTACTCGCAATAAAAAGAACGAAATCTTGCGACGATACAGAAGGAACTGGATGGAACTGGATGGTATTTTGCTATGTGAAGTGAGTCAGTGAGAGAAAAACAGATATCATAGGATTTCACTCATTATGTAGAATTTTAGAAACACAACAGATGAAACAGGGGAAGGAAAGGCAAAACTAGATAAAAACAGACAAGGAGACAAACTACAAGAGACTCTTACATATAGAGAACTGAAGGTTGCTGGAGCAGAGATGGGTGGGGTAATAAGTTAAATGAGGGATGGGCATTGAAGAAGGCACTTTTGGAGATGAGCACTGGGTGTCATATGAATCTCTGGGTAGTACTCCTAAAACCAATACTGCACTTTGTGTTACCTAACTTGATTTTAAAATAAATAATTAAATAAAATAACTATAAATGGATTAAATTCTTCAATCAAGAGATATAGATCAGTTGAATGGAAAGAAATGGCAAGACACACCTATAAGGTGCCTTCAAGAGACTTACTTCAGGGGCGCCTGGGTGGCTCAGTCAGTTAACTGTCTGACTTCGGCTCAGGTCATGATCTCACAGTTTGTGGGTTCAAGCCGTGCGTCGGGCTCTGTGCTGACAGTTAGCTCAGAGCCTGGAGCCTGTCTTTGGATTCTGTGTCTCCCTCTCTCTCTCTGTCCCTCCCTGCTCTTGCTGTCTCTCTCTCTCTCAAAAATAGAATGATAAAAAAAAACATTAAAAAGAAAGGGAAAGACTCACTTCAGCTTCAGGAACACAGTTAAACTGAAAGTGCTGATGTGGGAAAAGATATTCCATGCAAACAGAAACCAAAGGAGAGCCAGGTAGCTATGCTTACATCAGACAAATAGACTAGCCAGAGTCTCTAATAGGACACAGCAAAGGTCATTATGAAATAGGGGGTCATTTGCGGAGAGTTTTTAGCTATATGGTGTTTAGAAGAACACATTAAGGTTTTCCCACCAGGTTGGTTAATTAGGACATGAATAGTGTGTTTCTGTAACTCAAGTAGTACTTTCTACTTTTCAAACCAACACCTTTCCCATAAATGTTGGTGTATCTGTAGGTTCCTCAGAGCTTGAGTAAGGTTTATGAACATTTGTATCTTAAGGGATCTCTAAATGACAAGCTGATATTCAAAAACCTATTTCTGTAGTTGGGCGGGGGGAATGCTAAATGACATTTTCAGAAAAACCTCTTGATGTGTGTGGGAGAACACTATTTTGATGAAAATCATGGTTCTTTCCTGTAACCAGGAGCCTGTAGTTTGTCAAAACCAACATGTACAGGCTAATTTACAGTTACCTGTTTTCTAACCTTTTGCTATTATACACTGCATTTTTCCCCATATGCTTTTCAATATACATTGCTATCTTGTATTTTAATCTCCAAAGAAGTTATTTGTCCTTTCAGCCATAATACCCCTCTGTAAGGTTTCTGATATTAATTTTGGGGCAGCTTCCCTTTGCTTACAATTGCATCCCAAAAATAAGCACCGCTATGGAAGGTTTATCCAGTCAAGCACTGTCCTTCCTTTGCTTTCACATCATCTCTCTGAAAACCTGACCACCATCTCCTATGGAAGGAATATGCTTAACTATTTGAAGAAACAAAAAACTGGTCAGGTGAACTCTTGAACATTTGAACATATATAAGTTCATCTTTTGACATTATACAGTAGCACCTTTCATTTTGAGCACCTTTCTCACATGGCCTAAATACTTTGCCCACTCCTAACTTGGGCATAAAACTCAGTAGGACACCTTTTCCTGCCTCTCCCACCCCACATTTGCTCATGTGCATGAGACACTGATGTGAGTTGGCCCTCACTTTCCCAGATTCCATTTTTGGTAATGGCTCCCCACAGCACCCGCATAGGTAGAATTAATGGCCACTTGCTGCACATGTGCAGAGAGGACCTGTGGCACACATTGGCCTTCTGTGGCCAAAACCTGCAGTCATGTGCTGTTCCCTTCACCTGCCCATGTCTCTAGAGGACCAGCCCTGAATCCCATCTCAACCAAGCCCACACACCTGAGTTTACATTTCAAACGAGAAGGGATAGAGTCTCTGGACAGACCAATCCTCCCTTGCACCAATGTTATCCCACCGAGTTCTTATGCCTGCTCTCATTTCTCCCTTTGGTATTATCAAACTTCACACATGTGCCCAAAGAGAATGAAGGCAAATCCGTCGAGCTTGGCACCTCCCACAATGCAGGTGACCCTCAGCAGATGGGGAGCAGGGACCAGCCATCTAGGATCATTCTGTTAATATAAACGCTCAAGCTCCCATCAGTCCCACTACTGCAGCAGACCCTATGACGTTCACAAATTCCAATTTCATACTTCGGGGCTAACATTGTGGGCACAGCTAAGCTGTCCCAGAATTCACATCTTAAATAGTCCTTCTGTCTCCATGGTGTCTGTGGAGACTGCCAGAGCATGGTCATAAATTGTCTCTGTCATCATGACGTGTTCACCACGAAATTAACTTCCGCTGCCAGTCCTTGATCCTTCCTTCTCAGAACAGCTCAGAGAAAAGAGTTTCTAGAGTTCACCTTCCTGGATAGTCCACTGATAGTTGTACTTTCCTGAGGCTCAAATTCAGGGAAAGAATTACAAAGCACTTACCATTTGGTAAGTCCCTTTCATCTTTCTGGTTCAAATAGTTTTTCCAAGGTAACACATAGCATCCACCTTCCATGCCTGGGGTGTCCCTTGATTTTCAACACGTGGAAATTAACCAAATATATAAATGCAAATGATACTATCAAATTTTCCTCAGAGGTTCTACTCCTCCCTTTCTTTCTGTCTCCCATCAGCTCTCTATATTTGTGCCATGACATCCAACATTGTTTTCAAGAGGACTGATAATTCAAAAGAAGAGAATCAATCTCTGCTCCAGAGGCTCACCAGGAATCCAATCTTCTTGCAAAAATGAACATAGTGTACCCAATTCCGATGGCTAGAGAAAGATTAATGTGCACAATGTAAGATTCACAGGCCAGCGTCCTGGACACAGTGCATCCTCATACACTTGGAGCATGTGGTAGATACTTAATAAACATCCCTTTGCTGGAGGAGTACACATGTGTACCGCAAAGAGCCTTGCTCAGATACCACTACCTTATCTAGTCCCTTTCCAACTTGCAGGGGATTTGCAGAGAATAACATCTTCTCAAAAGCTGTTAGTAATCTCCACTGGCAATAGCAGTACTTGTGTTGAGATAAGATGGTTGGGTATAAGGGACTCAGGGGTGCTCTTCTGCTTTCTCTACCTTAGTGCTACTGGAGATGAAGTCTGGGGACAGCAACCTCAATGCTTGTTAAAAATACAATTAATGACCTTCATCCAAACTTAGGGAAGTCATGATATCTGAGTGTGGGCCCCAGACTCTCTTTTTAATGAGAACCCCAAGTGATTTGTGTATACATGAAATTTTGACAAGCAATGTTGAAAATGTCATTCTCAGCTTTGCCTTCCCATTGGAATCTCCATGATAGTGTTTTGCACTATCATCTGTAATGTCCCAACCCCAAAGACTCTGGCTCTTAGGCCTTAATGGGGTCCAGCATCAATTAGGTCTTCAGGAAATGGCCAATGACTTTACTGTGAGGCCAACATAAACACTGAGGCTCCCAGTATATTTCTGAGGACAGAGGACTGGGTCTCATCAGTGCGGAGCCTCTATGGATAGGGCTGCATTGTGTAAGATATGATAGGGGAACATCTGTCCACCTCACATTCCTGATGTTGTACCAGACATTGTGTAAGTCTCCAGGAGACAAGCGCACCCAATAGTTGGACAGGAGTAAATCACATGGGGCCTCCACTTACAAACTCCCTATGTGTACAGATTTTCACATGCTCCAAAAATGTACAGAAAAGCAGTCCAATCAAATAGACCTTAACTGGCCCTGGAAGGCTTTTCAATGTTACTGTGAATGTCATGGAAGACATTGGAACAGAGGGTGAGCCTAAGAGGATGGATGAGCACAGGAAGAGGGAGACAGAAAAGGTACCTCTGTGACCACCAGCAAAATAAACCTGGGCTTTTAGAATCATTCCATCCAAGCTGAGGTTCCCAAACCACATTTTAAGATTGAGTTTTCTCCATTACCTTTGGTCTCTCACTGTGTCATCTGCTTCATTCATTCCCACTTACCTGAGTGTATGTTTCCTTTCTCCTTTCTCTTCATGTGACAAGGCTCTTTCCTTCTTCAAAGAACCTGACCAGATCTACTCTAGAGGCAGCAAGACCTATTGATAGCAAAATACACAACCCTGGCTGGAAAATCTATAATTTCAAATCCAGCACTATGCTCAGTAGAGAGTAGGACACATTACAGAAATGTATAGAGAATTTCTTCTCCAAATGTTGTTTCCTGTTCATCTCTTTGGAACACTTAGTAAGACTTTTTAATATTCAGCTCCCTCAATTCCACTTCTAAGTACTATTGAATCAAAACTAAGGAAGACATATCAGATTTGAAACTCTGGGCAACAGTATCCTATGCCATGCAGATTCTAGAATTATCACTAATTCACAGTGAAGGCAACAGAGAACCTCAGGGAAGGGGAAGGTTTAAGTCAAGATAAAACATCATGAATACTTCCTTACATGGAAAAATGCCTGATTATTTCCTTGAAATGATGTCATTTTGCCAAGTCACATTATAAAATTTTAAGACCATGAGCATATAGTAATTATATGATACTGGTTTCCTTTTGCTGAAAATGTAAAACAGTAATAATGGGAGAATATATCTTTCATACTGTACAAAATAAAATTGCAACATAGGAGGTCCAGGCCTAATATAAAATCTTTATTTGCAAAGGCTGGGATCCCCTGTATATAAGGAGAGAGACTTCATTTTCTGGGGGAATCTGTCAGAGAGACCCTGATCCACATGAACAATGTTACCATCAGCTGTAATGAGACAAATTGGTATCAGTGGCCTCATGCATGTAGAAGGACTCATCATTATTGTGATAGAGTTTCCAAAGAATGGAAAAATAAACACTCTACCAATTTTAATAGGACACCAATCATGAAAATATAGAAGATTAGGGCAAATTTCAAGCAACAGATTCCTCCCATGTCCTATCGTCTTCAATGTATTTTATTTTATTAAAACTGTTCAATGTTTATTATTTTTGAGAGAGACAGAGATAGACATAGAGAGACGAGAGACAGAGCAAGGGAAAGGCAGAGAGAGAGGGAGAAACCACATCTGAAACAGGCATCAAGCTGTCATCACAGAGCCTGGCACAGAGCTAAAACCCATGAACCATGAGATCTCATGAGCTGAACTCAGATGCTAAGCCACTGAGCCACCCAGGCACCCTTTCAATGTATTTTAAATAGTAAGTCTTTGAAACAATCTAGATAACAAGGCTCTTTTTCAGAACACTGTTTTATTCAGGGCCAAATTTTCAGAATGCTGTCTTATTCAGGGCCAAAGAGCCATCTGATGTCCTTGTTCATGTTCTTTTTGTTTTAAGTTTATTTATTTATTTTGAGCAAGAGAAAGAGTGTTGGCAGAGAGGGGAAAGAGAGGATAAGAGTATGCCAAGCAAACTCTGCTGACAGTGAGAAGCCTGACACAGGGCTTGAACTCAAAACTGTGACATCATGACATGAGCTGAAATCAAAAGAGCAACACATAACTGACTGAAGCAACCATGAGCCCCTATTTGTTCATGTTCCTTAATCTAGTTTACATAGACTCATGCCACACCCAGACAGGACTTAAGTATATAATCTTGACCTTTACTGGGGTCCCCAACACATCCCCATATGGATCTGTCATGAAATGATTATTTTCAACAATCTGCAGGTCATAAATTCATGACAGGAATTCCTCATGCTGTATAGACAGCCTGGTCATAGAGAATGGAGAGAGGGCCCAGAGATGGAACTCAGGAATGTCCTAAAAAGCTGAATTTGACTAGTCCAGAACAAATTTGCTAGGCAAGACCTGCAGAGATAGAGAAGTAAGGTTTGCAAGTTGTAAATGCACAGCATTTCACTAGGAAATGAGGACACAGTTCCTAGCTAAGTCAAGTCAAAATTTACCTGAGAAGTAACCATTTTTTCCTCTCCCTTCTGCTTTTGAGTGTTTTCAGAGGTGACATTATGTGGAGAAATCACACCTGTAGGCCTTTAAAGGCCTCAGCATAGCCTCTTCACCTGCTCTCATTACTTCAGAGGCAGAAAAATCCTGAAATGCTCAAAAGCTCACCCTCTCAATGACTTTGTCACAGGAAAGAGTCAGAAAAAATGGAGCTCCTGCATGGTGACTTCCATGGGAGTTTCTCCTTCCAGGTTTCAGATGTCCTCCCCTCCCACAGACAGCCACACATCCTGCCGCACCTCGGGGAACCTGGGCTGCCCTCACCTGCCCCTTCCAAGTCCATGCCCAACAGACTGTCATCGTCTCTTCAACTGAAAACCAGACACAGCCCTCCCACGTACATTTGTGAATCCTCATGCTAACCCTGAGCTCATCTGAGAATCTCCTGGAGCTCATAGTTAAAGCAGCACCAATGCTCTCATCCTGACCAATAGAGGACTCTGGCAGAAGGCACAGATGATGCTGGTTCTTGAAACTCGCCATGGGATCTTTATTGTAAACCCAGGCTGATAGGCGGTTTGTGCTTTCAAGTTTTCATGTGCATATAAATCATTTGGTGTTCCAGGTCCCATCGAAGAAATGGTAATTCCACAATTTGGAATGGGGTCTGTGAATTGACATCTTTCACCAGTTCCTTGTAAGTGCTGATCCTGCTCCCTGAGACCCATGTTTAGTGGCACAAATGCAGCCTCAGCACACCTGAGGCTCCCACAGCCACCACCTGCCGTTAACACAGACAATTCCGGTTGAGTTCCAGGGAAGAGTATACCACGTAGGTTCCACTGTTGTGAGTTAAGTGTTGATTCTCAGCAAGGACCACCATCACCAACCTGCAGGACCACATGCTTTCATTGCTCTTTAAAGATTACTAGAAGATTCTGGAATACACTAATGTCTGAACCAATCTCCATTTGGAAAACAAGATGTAGAAATCAATCACTGCAACGTGGATTGAGCACTAATTTCCTTTTACAGTGAATTGATGGTGTCCCCTGTAGGGAACTTCACACACATGGTGTGATTCAATCCCGATAATGTCCTATGGGTTGCCCACTAGGCATCCCACAGTAACCACGAAGATGTAGGTACTGGGCCTGACCCATTGTCCATCCTCTCTTTAACTATGGATTGAAAAAGAACATTTGCAACCACAGGAATGAAATATGGATGAACAGAAAAATACAGAAAGGAAAGTTAGATTCAAATCCAGGGACTTTAAATTGTTGTGTTTGCCTTTTTTTTTTAAACAGGATAGAAAAATGTTGTGAGTTTATAAGTAAATGCCAGTTTCCTGTACTTGGTACACTCTCATCAGCAGTATATGATCAGCTTAATTCCTCCACACTTGAGTTACCACTTTCTCAAGTTTAATCATATGAGAAAACAGGAGTTGTTTTCACCCTGTCGTTTCCCTGCTTTCTAGGAGGAGTATGTATGAAACGTGTCATCTATAGATAATATTATGTATGATGTAAAAATTAATATCATAGAGGGGTGGCTCAGTCGGTTGAGTGTCTGACTTCAGCGCAGGTCAGGATTTCACAATTCGTGGGTCCAACCCAGCATCAGGCTCTGTGCTGTCAGCTCTGAGCCTGGAGCCTGCTTCAGATTCTGTTGTCCCTCTCTCTCTGTCCCTCCTCTGCTCACTCTCTGTCTCTGTATCTCAAAAGTAAAATTTAAAAAGACAAAAAAAAATTTTAATGAATATCATAGAATATATTCTGTATCATAAATATGAATGTCATATATATCATACATCTATATATCTATTTAAATGTAGATATCTATATCTATCTAGCTATCATCTCTCTATCTATATAGATACAAAATTCAACCTCAAACGAAGGACATCTTTCTCTTGAGGACAATGCAGATGATCCTGGAAAAACTTTATTAAGTGGAATAAGACATCAAAAGTGGCAAATACTATATTATTTCTATTATATCTGGAACCTAATAGCATTCAACTCCTACAGCACCGTAGAATTGTGATTGCCAAGAGCTGAATGAAGGCATAGTAAGAGAGTAGGTCAAATGGTACAAAATTTCTGGTATGCATGAAATTCTGGAAATCTAAAGGACAGGATGGAGATACATATAATTATGTGTGTATTATACTGGACATTTGCTACAAGAATGTATCTATAATGTTCTCAACAAAAATCAAACATTAAAAGTCCTGAGAAGTCTGTGTGACTCAGTTGGTTAAGCATCCAATTTTAGCTCAGGTAATGATCTCAGTTTGTGGGTTTGAGCCCCGCATAGGGCTCTTTGCTGACAGCTCAGACCCTAGAGCCTACTTTGAATTCTGTATCTCCCTGTCTGTCTGACCCTCCCCTGCTCACACTCTGTCTCTCTCTCAAATAAATAAAACATTAAAATTAAAAAAACCCAAAACTCATAATTATATGAGGTGATGGTTATGTTAATTATTTAGATTGTTATAATCATGTCATAATATATCCATATATTTTTATTTTGTTACTTGAGCAACTACTGAAAATCTGCAGGAAAGGAAAATAGGATTCTGGGTGAAGGCTCATGAAAAACAGGAATGAATAGGAAAGATAGGAATGAAGGCACTAAAAGATATAGTCCGTCCTCTGCTTCCGTTTATGTGCTTCTGGGTTTTTGGAATTGTGAGCACCAGCCCTGGGAGATGAAAGGAACGACTCCAAATCTCACCTTCTCTAATCTGTCCTCGGAAAGGGGGAGATCCCAGAGCCAGTCCAGACATTGACAGAGTCTCAGAAGGGAGTGGATATGGTGTGGGCAAGGGAGGGAGCTGGCTGCAGGCTCTGATGTCTCTATCTCTGGGATGCTTCCCGATCTGTGAGTCCTAAGCCCGCCCAGAGAATGTTAACACCAGAGTTCATATTATTTGAATCTATTTAGTCTCTTTCCTTTCTATTTCATAAAATAAAATATAAAGCAACTTTACATAAGCAGAATTTTCTGGGACAATTGTGGGAAGCAGCAGCAAGGAGCCAGTAAGGAGAGTGTGATCGAGCAAAGCTCTTGTGTCCTTACAACCCTTGCAGCTAATCCAGTTCCTCAGAGGTTAATTCATTGAGTTAAGATGTTTTTGCACCAATATCCTTCAAGCTTCTTGAGTTGATATGTTATTGTACAAATGTCCTTCACCCTTTGGCATTCTTATAACAATAAGAAGAGAGTGTAAAGTTCCCAGGAATACGGCACAACAATAATCATGAAAACAGAAGAAATTTTGTCTAGAAAAAACCTTCTCTTAGTTGTGGCTGTTTGTATTAAACTTCTTGCATGTGAGAAATAAAGTGGCAATATGGGCATCACTCATGTTGTCCCTCCAGTTCCCATCCTTTGATTCTCTTTTCTTTTCCTCATTCCCTTACCCTCATATACTTGCTTCTGTGCGCCCGCCACGCACTACAGACAATTATGTTGAAAACTTGTATTCTGAATGAGAATGTAAAATAAATGCCAATACTACTGCTGCTAAGAAAAACTCTTAAAAAGAAAAGGAAAACCCTTTGGTTCATGAATGACCCATCAGAAGTGACACCACAACTCACAGAACAACTCAGAAAGGGAACTAGCCCACTGCAGCCAAGTCCCCTGTACATCACCTCTTCCTCTCATTCTTTCCACAATCCTGAATTCAACAATGTACCCATTTGCTCTATTCTTAAAATGCCTACATGGCAGGAATCATGTCTCTTCATCCTTTTTTTGAATGACAAGATGCCATACAAACAATCACTTTCTATTTGTTTGCAACTCTACGCATGCTCAGTGTTCTCAAAATAGTAAAAGGAACTTGGAATGAGTCTCATGCGGGCACCATGAAGGAGCTTCCTTCTATGGAATGAGGAGAGGACACTGGATGACTTACTCCTCTTTCTCTGAGAGAAAAACTAGGTTCAGATTCTAGTGCCATCCTAAGTCCAGTCTCCATGGGACATCCCCAAACATTCCAACGAGTCCTTGTTTCTGCAGAGAGTGTCCCTAGTGAGACTGAAGTATTGTCCCAATAGGGATTCAACGGCCAGAAACCTTAGGCTGACTCTGGGCCATCAGGTGGAGCATAGACCTGTTCTTCTGGAGCAGTATCCTTGATGCAGTTGTGATGCTTCCTGTCCCTGGACAGAACATTCTAGCGTAAAAAGCCTCTACTTCAGTTAACACTGGTTACAGGTTGTGGGCATGATTCTTGATACTTTATGGATTTTAACCTTGCCTTGTTAAAGGATGTTCTTCCCTCCTGGGGTTGCATTAAAGCACGACTTCCTGGGGCAGGATTAATGGTCTATCCTTAATGCCACTTAGAGATTCTGCAAGGACCATCAGGAGAGCCAGTTTCTTGAAAAACCATGAAACATGTTAACTGCCACTGTGAAACTGTCGTCAAAACCCCATGCATAGGAAAATGTTACACAAAGAAAATATGTCATATTGAAAGATACACATTCAGGAATATGGCGGCTAGTCAATAAAGTATCTCTGTCTTGGTTTGAGCTAAGGTCAAGATCTCAAGGTTTGTGTGTATGACCCATGCCTTGCCCTTCATGCTGTCAGTACAGCGTTTGAGTGGTGTGCTCTTTCTCTTCTCTTTCTTCCCCTACCCTGTTCTCTCTCTCTCAAAACAAAGACATTTTGGGGCGCCTGGGTGGCTCAGTGGGTTGAGCAGCCGGCTTCGGCTCAGCTCATGATCTCACGGATTGTGCGTTTGAGCCCCGTGTTGGGCTCTGTGGTGACAGCTAGCTCAGAGCCTGGAGCCTGCTTCAGATTCTGTGTCTCCCTCTCTCTCTGACCCTCCCATGCTTGCACAGTCTCTGTCTCTCAAAAATAAATAATAAAAACCCATAAAAAATTAAAAAGGAAAAAACCTGCCCTTCCCATTTAATGAAAGCATTATATGGCATGTGTGCCTGTAGCTAAGCTTTTTATACACAATCATTACTACTAAGATTAGAATTGTAACTTCTGCAGAGTCCACGTTCTGGAAAATTTTTAAGTTATCTATGACAAATCATTTACAAAACACACACTGCTCTTTCTGCTCCTTGTACCTTTCACTATACATAAAGCTAGAGAAGCAGAGCAGAGATGGCTGCCTGGTGATCAGAAAGAAACTTGAAGTTCTCTCACTCCCTTTTGCCGATACCGTCCATCGTTCAGGGCCCACTGCACTTGCTGAGCTGGACTCCAGAACCTTCTAAATCCACATAACACTCCAAGGCATGAATTTATAAACGAGTTACATGGAAAAAAACAGACTACATTTTCCCCATGAGGTGAGGAAGTTGTGTAATTCCTCCATGATGCATGGAAGGATCAGAATATGCAGAGATAGGATCAAGAATCGTCAGCAGGCTGGATTCTCAGGGCAGAGCCCCATGCAGAATTTAATCTTTCCCAATGCCTCTATGCCCACTTATTTCTCTGTCTCAAATTAGTTAAATGGCTACTGAAAAAACATCTAGTTTCTTACATTTACTGGATTCAGGACAAAATATTCTACAAAGGGGAAGAATAATATGTCCCCAAGACTGCTTGAGTGTGTGTGTGTGTGTGTGTGTGTGTGTGTGTGCGTGCATTAATGTATGTAAACTTTTGGAATCTAGTCATTACTAATGCTCAGAAAGTACTGCTATTGGCTGTCTTGCTTTAACCTGTACAATCTGCGTTGCATATAAACCCCACTCATTTCTTGTTCTTTGACAATTCTTTCCATGGAATTCTACCTGTTTGTTATTTGCTAATACCTTCTTCGAAATGCAGACTCAGTTTCCCATTCTAACTCCTGAATCAGACAAAACCTGATCTCAACATCACTGTTGTGAACTGCTAATTCACATGAGAACTTGGTACATAGAGGTGTGCCTGTACAGGTGGCTCAGACATTTAAGTGTTCGACTTGAGTCCAAGTCATGATCTCACAGTTTCTGAGGTCAAGCCCTGTGTCAGAATCTGTGCTACCATCTTAGAGTCTAGAGCTTGTCCAGGATTCTGTGTCACCCACTCTCACTGCCTACCCCTCCCCTGCTCATAATCTGTCTTTCCCTCTCAAAATATGTAAACATCCAAAAAATAAGAAATACATAATTGGATAACTACATCACTAACCCACTAAGACTTTCAAATGAAGAAATAGACACAACTTATACTGTATGATATAAATGCAGTCCTCAAACATGTGTGTGCCACTGTTGGCACCTTCAGTTCAGAATTTATCTGGCAGGAATAGAGTGTTCACAGTGGTTCTGTGAAACATATGCCACCTTATTACCTCAAGGAAGAAAAGATGTAAAGTATATAACTGTTAAAAATGATCTTACTGTATTAAGTAGAATCTCACCTAAGCCAGAACCATTTATCCCACCTCCTTCTTTCATCTGAGGTGCCATTATGAACACTGCCCTGTCCACATGGTAACTGTGGCATTTATTGCAGGGGCTGCTGACATTCAGGGATGTGGCCATAGAATTCCCTCAGGAGCACTAGGGATGCCTGCACCTCCCTCAGCGGGAATTGTACAGGGATGTGATGCTAGAGAGCTATGGACACCTCCACTTCCTGGGTGACGATGACCTCCTATATCTAAGCTAGCATGAGATGCTTCCACGGTGATTGACAGGTAGAGAATGCACTATTTGGAATTGTCACTCAAAGGAAACTTTGCAACGAATGAGGGGATTGGGGGGAACAACTACCAAAGTGGACAGGGGTAAGTACTTCCTTTGATTCAGGTTTACAATGAATTCTGAAAAAGGAGTTTTGTCATCCTATGTAGAGGTGGGTATAAGGCAAGTGCAAGCAACATGTATACTGAGGAAAGAAGCTGAAATGCATATCGCATGTTGTATTAACGAAGGCTGGGCTCCCCAGTGGGTGGAATTTTAACATTATACTGAGGTCCTGGTAAGTGTCTGACACTTCATAGTCCATCTCCTAGGTGAAGCTGTCCTGGACCTAAACTGGTCTATGCTGGCCAGTGCTCTTGAAATTTGCATTCAAAATATAAATTTAACTCAAGAACCCCATGTAATGTTGAAAAAGAAGAGCAAAGCTGGAAGCATCACAATTCCAGACTTCAAACTGTATTACAAAACTATTCATCAAGACAGCATGGTTCTGGCAGAAGAGCAGATCCAGAGATTACTGGAACAGAATGGAGAACCCAGAATTGGACCCACGAATCTATGGCCAACTGCTCTTCGACAAAGCAGTAAAGAATATTCAATGGTAGAAAGACAGTCATTTCAGCAAGTGGGGCTGAGAACACTGTACTGCAGCATGCAGAAGGATGAACGAGAACCAGGTTCTTATACCATATGCACAAATGAATTTTAAATCAAGGAAAGATCTAAATGTGCGACAGAAAAGCATCAACATTTTAGATGTGAGCACAGGCAGCCACTCTTTGGCCTGGGCTGCAGCAACTTCTTACTAGACATGTCTCTGGAGTTAGGGAAATGAAAACAAAAATGACGATTGGGACCTCATAAAGATTTTAAACGTCGCTGAGTAAAGAAAACAATCAACACAGTTAAAAGGCACCCAATGGAATGGAAGAAGATATTTGCAAATGATATATGGAATAAACGATTAGTATCAAAAGCTCTAAAGAAGCTATCAAATTCAACACCTAAGATACAAATAATCCAGCGACGAAATGTGCAGAAAACGTGAAGAGACACTTTTCCAGAGAAAGCTCCCAGATGGCTAACAGACACATTGAAATATGCTCAACATTGTCCATCATCAGGGAATTACAGATCAAACCCAAAATGAGCTACCACCTCACACCTGGTGGCTAAAATGAACAACTCCAGGAACAACAGATGTTGGCAAGGATATGGATAAAGGGAAACTCATTGCAACGCTGGTGAGAGTGCAAACTGGGGCAGCCCCTCTGGAAAACAGTGTGGAGGATCCTCAACAGATGAAAAATAATATTGCTTTATGACCCAGTAATATCTCTACTAGGTATTCACCCAAAGGATACAAAAGTCCTGATTTGAAGGGGCACGTGAACCCCAATGTTTATAGCAGTCCTATCAAGAATAGTCAAATTTTGGAAAGAGCCCAAATGTTCATCAACTGATGAATAGACAAAGAAGATGTGGTATAGATATACAATGGAATATTATTTGGTGACCACAAAGAATGAAATCCTACTTATTACAATAGGCTGAGCTAGAGTGTATTTTACTAAGTGTGATAAGTCAGTAGAGAAAGACAAACATAGGATTTCACTCATGTGTGGAATTTAAGAAACAAAACAGATGAACATAGGGGAGGGGAAGGAAATATAAAATAAAAATAGAGAGGGAGGCAAACCTTAAGACACTTAATTACAGAGAAAAAAGTTAGGGTTATTGGAGGGGAGGTGGGGGGGATAAGCTAATAGAGTATTGGAGATTAAGGAGATGAGCACAAAGTGTCATATATGTGTGATGAATCCCTGGGGTTTAGTCCTGAATCCAATACTAGAGAGTATGTGAAGTAACTTGAATTTATTTATTTTTGTAAGCTTATTCATCTATTTTGAGATTTAGTGAGCAGGGGAGGAAAGGAGAGACAGAGACAGACCAGAGAGAGGAGAGAGAAAAAGAAGCAATAGAAGCAGGCTCCCTGGTGTCAGCACAGAGTCCAAAGCCAGGCTCAAACTCACAAACCCTGAGCTAAAACCAAGAGTCAGATGCTTAACCAACTGAACCACTGAGGCACTCCCACTAACTTGAATTTAAAGAAATAAATTAAAAACAGAAATACAGTCAAAAATATACCAAAACATATGTATGCACCCTGAGTATTTATTGCAGCATTATTTATAAAAACTATGAAATGGAACGAATCCAGTGACCATCAATCAATGAATGGAGAAAGCACAAGTGGTATATATACACCACGGAATATTACTCAGCCATAAAAATGGAGGAGTTGTTTTCTGTCTTCATCATTGCCTACATCGTCATCTTCTAGAAGATCGTGGGTGAGGCATATGAAGGTGGAGAACCTATCCTTACGTAAGCACAGAGAGAGTAATATTTCGTACAAATTAACAGTATATTCGTTTTCTTAGTGTTTTACAACTTTGTGTTCAAATACTTATATTACAACACCAAATTCCTCTCATTTTGAATTGGAGAAACTACATTTCAGCCTCTCATCAAGGTCAGTAGTTGTGTTTTCTAAAATTATTGTTATTTATTTTTGACAAGTGGTTCTTATGAAAATGTAATAATATTTCAATTACTGCATTGTGACTATGACTGTCATATTGTATGCCATTGACAATTTTAGAATGAGCCCCTCACTAGTGTATAGGTTAGTCTACCTTGAAGCAACTGCATTGATTGTACTAGGCTACCATAAAGCAACTATAATGCCCAATCCTCATCATCAAAGCATGAATCCTGATACCGTTCGATAACTAGAAACATCTGGGATGCCTGGGTCGCTGAGTCAGTTAAGCGTCAGACTTCGGCTGAGGTCATGATCTGTGGTTCATGGATTGGAGCCCTGCGTTGGGCTCTGTGCTGACAGGTTAGAGCCTGGAGTTTGCTTTAGATTTCCTGTCCCCCTCTAACTCTGCCTCCCTCCACTGAAAAATTAAGAAACACTGAAAACAAGTCTCTCTCTCAAAATAAATAAACTTTTTAAAATAAGTCTCTCTATCAAAAATGAATATACATTAAAATACATAATTAAATATGAATTTCTTTCTCCTGTAAAAACAAAGATAAGGTTTACATTCTTTGAATAAACAGGAGGGCTGCTGGAGGTCTTGCTGGGTATATTTTAAACCTGATGAACTTCACGGGGCAGGGGTGCAAATCCACATTTAGGGTCTGGTGCTTCCTTTTTAAGAATGTCTCCTGGAAGGTTCCTTTAGGTATGAGTGTGATTCAGATCACTGCTGTAGGGGAAAGAAGTAGTGATTTCTAGATGTTGAGATAAAAATCCTCATGATGTTTCATATCTTTAGCTTTAGCATCCCCTTCTTAAGCTACCATCATCCTTTAGTGTTGATGAGGGACAACTCTAATAATGGGTGACATTAAATGGCATAGGCTACTTCTGAAATTCTCATTTCCACTCCTTTTTCTGTATCAGTAATACTTGGAAGTGGAGGGCTTTTCTCAAAGTGTAATTCATTACTTTTTAAGCGGGATCCTTTTATAACAAATATCCATAATTTATTCAGGATTTTGATGGTCTCAAATTCTCCTATTCTCATTTGAGAATTCTGTTACTCATGCTTCCATTTGTATGAGAGTGTCCACAACATCAATTAATTTTGTTTTGGGTTTTTATTTATGTTTTATGTTTGTGGGTAACAATTTTCAACAGAGTACATTTTAACAAGGAGTTTAATTCAGATAGGAATCAGCCATATGTCAGCTGCCAATAACTTACATGTACGTTTGTCTGTATTAATATTACCCATATATTCTTTGCTTATGATTTCCCTTGCTTGTGTCTATTCATGGCTAGTGTGCTCAGTGGTTGTTTTCTACTGGCTCTGATGTGTGGGAAATACTTCAGGTTTATGTCAGTGAAATGTGGGGCCAAGGTGAGTGGATGCCTGCAGGTATACGATGGAGGTTAAATCTGTCACTGTCTAGGAGTCCATCAGGGCTGGGCTGGGTTCTTTCCGGCTCAGGACACTCCTTGTGGCTTGAGGGTGTAGTTCCAGGTCCCCTCAGGAGCTTTGTCCTCAGGGTCTCCCTCCTGAGCCAAGACACAATCTGGAAGGAACCCAGTGAGAAAGTTTCAAGTCAAAATGGAGGCAGCCAAAGTCTTCTTTCTTGCCTTTAATGTTGTCAGTCAGGAGTGGGAGAAATGGGTCTGTCTAGGGCCACTGGAGCCAAGTGCCCTTGAACCCCTGGGTCCTGCTTCCAAAGTAATAACCACCATCTATCTAATAAATATATCCCCCAACTCCCATAATAACACCTGTATACGTGTGTGTTTTGTTACCACTTAGCATAGCCTTTCCTAACAAATGACCGTTTTTTAAAAATAAGAACATTTTTAAAATAGTTTTTTATTTTTGAGAGAGCGAGAGCAAGCGATTGAGAGGACAGGGGTGAGGGAGAGAAAGAAGGAGACATCAAATCTGAAGCGGGCCCCAGTCTCTGAGCTGTCAGCACAGAACCAGATTTAGGGACTATAATCCAGAAACCGTGAGGCCATGACTTGAACCGAAGTTACACATTCAACCCACTCCACCACGCAGGCATCATCCCCCCAGTAAATTTCAAGTGTACAATATACTCGTCTTAACTCTGGTCACCATGCTCGAAACGCGTTCAGTCCTACACATCTGCATTAGTAATCCTTTTACCATTTGATCCAATGTCTGAACATTTCCCTGTCCTTTGCCCCTGTCAACAAACATGCAAGAATTTATCATTTGTTGTTTTTTTTTATTCCATATACATGTGATTTTGATGAGGGACTTCAGGCAGGCTGAGGGGCAAAGCACAGGCTAGCATATCACCCTCCTTGGACACTCCAGGCTACCCCAAAATAGCAAAGGACAAAGAAACAAACAAACATGTAAACGGAGAAGAGTCTGCAGCAGCTTACCAGAACAAGGCAATCCCATCATAGCCTAAAGTCCAGGAACGCCCTACTGTCTCAATGGTAAATGCTTTGCTGGAGGGAAAAACAGCCTTAGCTTGAGAAGACCTAGGTCTCCAGTAAGTCTGTAACATGTGAAATTCTCGCTGGAAACATCCTCTAGACTATATCTTCCTGGACAGCATAAAAGAGTTATCCCCGCTCCCGCCCAACTACCACTGTACACCTATTTCTGCCCATGGGTCTTGTTTCCATGCTTTAATAAATCAGACACCCTTAATAATTCTTTCTCGGTCGTCATCTCCGACCCCAGAAACCCCGCATTACCCTAAAATGTCATCAATTTCATACACTATATATTTTTTCGCTGTGTGGCTCAATTAACGTAACACAATGTCTTCTAGGATTATTCTGTGGGTGTAAAGGAAAGATTGCCTTCTTTTCTAAGGCATTTTCCAAGAATAAATTAGATGAGGGACCTCTATTGGGAAAAGAACTAATACCAGAATAGAACATTTTCTTTCTTTCCTTCTTTTTTTTAATAGTTTTTTTGTCAAATTGGTTTCCATACAACACCCACGGCTCTTCCCCACAAGTGCCCTCCTCCATCACCACCACCTCTTCCCCTTCCCCCTTTCCCTTCAACCCTCAGTTCATTTTCAGTACTCAATAGTCTCTCAAGTTTGCATTCCTCTCTCTCCCCAACTCTCTTTCCCTCTTCCTCTCCCACTGGTCCTCCATTAGGTTTCTCCTGTTCTCCTGTTAGATCTATCAGTGCAAACATATTATACTGTCCTTCTCTGCCTGACTTATTTCACTTAGCATGACACCCTCGAGGTCCATCCACTTACCTTCAAATGGCCAGATTTCATTCTTTCTCATATATATATATATATATATATATATATATATATATATATACACACCACAAATATATATCTCATATATACATATAAACACACACACACACACACACACACACACACACACACACACACACATATATATATATATATATATATATATATATATATATATATATATATACACACACACACACACATACCACATCATCTTGATCCATTCATCAGGTGATGGGCATTTTGGCTTTTTCTCTGTTTTTGCTATGGTTGACAGTGCTGCTATGAACTTTGGGGTACATGTGCCTCTATGCATCAGCACTTCTGTCTCCCTTGGGTAAATCCCTAGCAGTGCTATTGCTGGGTCATAAGGGAGTTTTATGGATAGTTATTTGAGGAACCTCCACACTGTTTTCCAGAATGGCTGCACCAGTTTACATTGCCACCAACAGTGTAGGAGGGTGCCGGTCTCTCCACACCATGGCCAGCATCTATGGCTCTTGATTTGTTCATTTTAGCCACTCTGACTGGTGTGAGGTGGCATCTCAGTGTGGTTTTGATTTGTGTTTCCCTGATGATGAGTCATGTTGAGCATCGTTTCCTGTGCCTGTAGGCCATCTGGATGTCCTCTTCGGAGAAGTGTCTGTTCATGTTTTCTGCTCATTTCTTCACTGGGTTATTTGTTTTTTGGGTGTGGATTTTGGTGAGTTCCTTGTAGATTTTGGATACTAGCCTTTTATCTGATATGTCTTTTGCAACTATCTTTTCCAATTTTGTTGGTCGCCTATTAGTTTTCTTGATTGTTTCCTTTACAGTGCAGAAGCTTTTTACTTGATGAGGTCCCAAGAGTTCAGTGTTTCTACCATTTCCATTGCCTTTGGGGATGTCTTGAGTAGGAAATTGCTGCGGGTGAGGTCAAGGAGGTTGTTTCCTACTTTCTCCTCCAGGGTTTTGATGGATTCCTATCTCACATTCAGGTCCTTCAGCCATTTTGAGTTGATTTTTGTGTATGGTGTCAGAAAGTTGTCTAGTTTCATTCTTCTGCATGTGGCTGTCCAGTTCTCCCAGCACCACCTGCTTAAAAGGCAGTCTTTTTTCCATCGGATACTCTTTCCTGCTTTGTCAAAAATTAATTGGCCATTCATTTGTGGGCCCAGTTCTGGGTTCTCTATTCTACTCTATCGGTCTATGTGTCTGTTTTTGTGCCACACCATACTGTCTTGACGATGACAGCTTTGTAGTAGAGGCTAAAGTTGGGATTGTGATTCCTCCTATTTTGTTTCTTCTTCAATATTATTTTGGCTATTCAGGGTCATTTGTGGCTCCATATAAATTTGAGGAGAGTTTGTTCTAGCTTTGAGAAGACTGTTGGTGCAATTTTGATGGGAATTGCATTGAATGTGTAGATTGCTTTGGGTAGTAATGATATTTTCACAATGTTTATTCTTCCAATCCATGAACAGGGAATGTTTTTCCATTTCTTGGTGTCTTCTCCAATCTAATAAGTTTTCTGTAGTTTTCATCATATAGGTCTTTTACATCCTTGGTTAGGTTACTCCTAGGTATTTGATGGTTTTTCGTGCAATGGTGAATGGGATCAGTTTCTTGATTTCTCTTTCCACTGCTTCATATTTGGTGTATAGGAATGCAACTGATTTCTGTACATTGATTTTGTGCCCTGAAACTTTATGTAATTCATCGATCAGTTCTAGAAGGCTTCTGATGGAGTCTCCTGGGTTTTCAATGTGGAGTATCATGTCTTCTGCGAAAGGGAAAGTTTGACTTCTTCTTAGCCAATCCTTTGTTGTCTGATTACTGATGCTAGGACTTGCAGCACTATGTTAAACAACAGTGGTGAGAGTGACACCTCTGTTGTGTTCTTGCTCTCAGGGGGAAAGCTCTCAGTTTTTCCCCATTGAGGATGATCTTAGCTGTGGGCTTTTCATAAACTGCTTTCAAAATGTTTAGGTAAGTTCCTTCTAGTCTGACTTTCTCAAGGGATTTTATTAAGAACTGGTGCTGTATGTTGTCAAATGCTTTTCTTGCATCTATTGACAGGATCATATGGTTTTTATCCTCTCTTTTGTTAAAGTGATGGATCACATTGGTGGATTTGCAAATATTGAACCAGCCCTGTAACCTAGGAATGAATCGCACTTGACATGATGGATAATATTTTTAATATGCTGTTGAATTCGATTTGCCAGTATCTTATTGAGTATGTTTGCATTTGTATTCATTAAAGATATTGGTCTGTAGTTGTCTTTTTGTGTTGTGTCTCTGCCTGGTTTGGGCATCAAGGTGATGCTGTATTCCTAGAATGAGTTTGGAAGTTTCCCTTCTATTTCTATTTTTTGGAATAGTTTGAGAAGAATGGGTATTAGCTCTGCTTTAAATGTCTGGTAGGATTCCCCTGGGAAACCATCTGGCCCAGGGCTCTTATTCGTTGGGAGATTTTTGATACCAGATTCGATTTCCTCACTTGTTATTGGTCTATTCATGCTTTCTATCTCTTCCCGTTTGAATTTTGGCAGTACATGTGCATTCAGGAATTTGTCCATTTCTTCTAGGTTGTCCAGTTTGTTGGCATATAATTTTTCATAGTAGTCTCTGATGATTGCTTGTATTTCTAAGGGATTGATTGTTATAGATATTTTTCCATTCATGATTTTGCCTATCTGGGTGATCTCTCTTTTCTTTCTGAAGAGCCTGGCTAGAGGTTTATCAATTTTGTTTATTTTTTCAAAGAACCAACTCTTTGTTTTATTGATCTGCTCAATTGTTCTTTTGGCTTCTATATTGTTTATTTCTGCCTTGATCTTCATGATTTATTTTCTTCTGTTGGGTTAGGCATGCTCTTGCTGTTCCCCTTCTAGTTCCAGCAGGTGCTCTGTTAGACTTTGAATTTGCGCTCTATGTAGTTTGTTGAAATAGGCCTGGATTGCAATATACTTTCCTCTTAGGACTGCCTTTGCTGCGTCCCAGAGATTTTGGATTGTTGTATTTCGTTTTCATGGGTTTCCATATATTTTTTCATTTCTTCTCTCATTGCCTGATTAGCCCAATCATTCTTGACCAGGGTGGTTTTTAACCTCCGCATCTTTTGAGGCTTTCCAGACGTTTTCCTGTGATTGATTTCAGGATTCATAGCATTGTGATCTGAAAGTGTGCATGGTATGATCTCTATTCATTTATACTTATGGAGGGCTGCTTTATGTCCCAGTATGTGATCTATCTTGGAGAATATGCCATGTGCACTCGAAATGAAGGTGAATTTCCTAACTTCAGGATGCAGAGTTCTAAATATATATAACAATTCCGTCTGTTCCAATGTGTTGTTCAGGTCCATTGTTTATTTAGTGATTTATTTAGTGACAAAACAGGATAGAGTGTCCGATGGAAAAAAGGCTGCCTCTTTAGCAGGTGGTGCTGGGAGAACTGGACAGCCACATGCAGAAGAATGAAACTAGACCACTTTCTGACACCATACACAAAAATCAACTCAAAATGGCTGAAGGACCTGAATGTGAGACAGGAATCCATCAAAACCCTCGAGGAGAAAGTAGGAAACAAACCTCTTGACCTCAATCGGTGGCTGGCTTCTTAACCAGGAACTCCTAGGGGGAGGGGACAGTTTCTCTTGGTGCCAGCTGGAATTTCGCTGCCACTGCCTAAGGCGAGGTACTCAGCAGGAGCCAAAGTGCAGCCCTTACAGGCTGCACTGTCGTTTTCCAGCCCCTAGCCAGGATCAGGATCACGTTGGGGGAGGGATCAGTTTCTCTTGGCCCTGGTAAGGATTAGCTCTAGTGCTGCCAAAGGAGCCGGGCGTTGCCGGATATGAGCACTCCTGCAGCCCTACAAGTCCCAGCGGGAGTGGGCTCCCCACCTCCACCACCGCCAACTCCCTGCTGGGACTTGTAGGGGTGGAGGCTAGTTTTTCCCTGTTTGCACCCAGGCTTCGGGATTCGCTCCAATGCATGGAGCGAGATGAGCCTTGGAAATAGGTATGTGCTCCCACTCTAAGAGCCGAAGTCAGAGTAAGCACCCCTGGCACCACCGCCACGGACGCCTGACTCCCCGCGGGGATGGTGCAGGGCTGGAAGCTGTTCTTTCCCTTTTGCCACCTGAGTTCGCGATTTGGGCTACCCAGCAGTTATATACAGAGTGAGAGTTTTCTCTCCGAGCGGGGTTAAACGTTCTTTCTCTCTTCTCCAAGGATAGTACTATAAGCGTGTTCAGTTTCTCTGTCTCTTCCCTTTCTCTCTCAGGCTCCGTGCCCTTGCCCCGTGTTAGGCTGGGGCTCCCGCCTCTTCTGCCCATCTTGGGCTGTCCCATTTTCCAATCTCCCCAGTTAGCACTCACTTACTCAGGCATCTTTGAGGTTGTCTTCTTTCTGGAGTCTTTATTTTCCTCTTCTGCTCTTTTTTTTTTTTTAATGTTTTTTATTTAATTTTTTTTGAGAGACAGAGAGAGACAGCACGAGCAGGGGAGGGTCAGAGAAAGAGGGAGATACAGAATCCAGAGCAGGCTCCAGGCTCTGAGCTAGCTGTCAGCACAGAGCCAGATGTGGGCTTGAACCCACGAACCATGAGATCATCACCTGAGCCGAAGCCAGACACTTAACCGACTGAGGCACTCAGGTGCCCTTCTCCTTCCACTCTTGCAGATGGGATTAATGTCCTTCTCAGTTCGATAGATGTGGCAGACGAAGTTTACAGAGCTCCCTTCTTCGCTGCCATCTTGACTCCTTCCCTGATTCAGAGAGGAACCTTTTAAAAAGTGTTTCCTGCCTGGCATGACAAATTTTTCTTTGCCCAACATTTATTCTTTCCTTTTTCCTGTGTAAATATTTCCCCCTCTTTGAAATTCTAAATCTCTACACCTCTCCATAAGTCACAATGGCACCTAAGCGTCATTTGCCTGATGCTCATCTTGTTCATGTTCCTATATTTAAGCCTTTTTTTCTCTTATGAATCTGTCTTATAATATTTCAATTACTAGGCCAGCCAAAGAATTGAGAACTAATGAAGAAAAATTCTTTCCCGTCCTACACATTCATTCCATTGTTGAGAAGTGACCTTGGTGCTTCAGAGCCACAGGAAACTGAAGAGAGAGAATGTGGGATAAAGAGGAACAGTAGCTCTCTTGCTTTATTAGACTGAGGGGTCTGAGGCACGTTTGCGCCTTCAGAACTCCAAGGCCACACAGAGGAGGGGGCTGGGGTTTTGTAGGGAAATACAGGATCCCCCTGGTTTGGACAGGAATTGTTTGGGCTGCCAGTCCTGCTTATCTGGTTTTCTGGGGGGTACTTGTTTCTCATTAAAGAAAAAAAAATACTTAGAGTTCTGTCTGAGATGCTCAGGCTGTTAAGCATCCCACTTCAGCTCAGGTAATATGAGGACAGTCCCTTTGTTCCTGCCTTGCATCTGACTCTCTGCTGTCAGCATGGAGCCTGCTTTGTATCCTCTCTCCTCCTCTCTCTGCTCTTCCTCTGCTTTCGTGCTCTCTCCATATCTTCCGGGGTGTCAAAATAAGTACACTTAAAAAAAAAATAAGTGGGGTCATTGCCTCAAAGAAAAGCAAGGTTACTTACGTTAATATCAACCCATGCAGTATTTAAATCCTGTCGTTTTGATTTCTGTTTAACTTTGTAATTTTAAGCAATTTCAATTTTAGTCACCATGAAAACCTGTAGGAAGACGATTTCATATTTCATTGTGAGAAATGATTCAATATTTACTAGAATCTCAACAAAACAGAACAATACAGGACGGAACACATAGAAAATAAAAAAGATCCCCCCAAAACCACAGGGTAACACCAAATTTCAGTGAAAATAGTGAGCACTTCGGTTAGAATTTTCATGTATTGTCGATGGGAGTTTTAAAAAGTACCCTCTGGGGTGCCTGGGTGGCTCCATTGCTTGGGCACCCGACTTTGGCTCAGGTTATGTTCTTGCAGTTCTGGATTGGAGCCCCTGTCAGACTCTGTGCTGACAGCTCAGAGGCTGGAGCGTTCTTCAGTTTCCGTGTCTCCCTTTCTGCCCCTCCCCTGCTCATGCACTCTCTCTCTTTCTCACTCTCGCTCTCTCTGACAGAAATAATAATTTTTTATTTTTTTAATGTTTTATTTACTTTTGATACAGAGAGAGACAGAGCATGAGAGGGGGAGGGGCAGAGAGAGAAGGGGACACAGAACCGGAAGCAGGCTTCAGGCTCTGAGCCAGCTGTCAGCACAGAGCCTGACGCGGGGCTCGAACACACAAACATGAGATCTGACCTGAGCTGAAGTCGGAGGCTTAACCGACTGAGCCAACTATGTGTCCAATAATTTTTTAAAAAAGACATTCTATTTGGAAAACTGTTTGGCAGTGACTTAGGAAAGTAAACTTTCTTACAGAAGGGCAGCATTTGTCACCTCAAATTATGTCTCTTTCCCATAATGATTATTTTCAACTAACAAAAGAAAATCTCTGAGACCCTGGAAAGTTTCCTTTGTGAGAGATATTTGCATGCATGAGGGAAAGTTCCATGTGGAAGGGTGTCTCCCTCTGTGTAGCAGAAAGAGGGAGAATGTGTGAATCTCCAGAAACTCTGACCAGTGGAGAAGGCATGGATTTTAATCTGGGCAACAACCAGGGGAGCCTATGCTAGTTCATCTCCCCAAATGCTCAAAATCCCTGTTGAGTTTCCAGAAGGATCCTTGCTGCTGCCCTCCCCCTCAGATTCCCTCAGGTGGGTGGGTTGATACAACAGTGTTGTTTTAGCGAAGTGCTCCAGGGGATCCTGTGCAGGATTTTTTTACATCAACCCCAGGGATTCCCCATCTCCCTGGTTCCAAGAAGGAAGAACCAGACCCAAAATGAGCCACAGGCCAAAGTTGATTAGAGTATTAGAGGGAGATTGTAGGAAAGCTCTGTGTACAGAGAGGGGGCATTAGAGGGTGAAAATTTGAGACAGTAGGCAAGGATCTTTGTTTTATGAGGTTCAGGTCTCTCCCACCCTTTTTACCCTCCCCCTTGTTCCTCCTCAAGTCCTCCCTTATTGGCCTAATAACTGTAGGTGTCAGGATTCCACTCCTGATTGTCTCATTTCAAGTGTATGAGGGGTGGTCTATGGCCAGACAGTTCCCTGTGGGTCTTAGGTTTTATGATCTACTACTAATATTTAGTTAGCTCTTTAATCACATTCCTGAAGGGAACCTGAGGGGCAATAGGTGGTGTCTGTCAAATATTTAAGAGGAACCTTACACCTGAGGGGCTTTTCTGTGATCAAACACTCCTAGCATTGTTCTAAATGCTTTTCCTCACCTAGAGACCTCAGGTCCTGATCTTTCCCATTCTGCCTACTGAATCGTCTCCTTTTCTATCATAATTCTAAGTGGGGTGCAGGGATAGGCAGGAAGGCTTCCCATTAATTTATGAGAGTTGAAATATGCTGGGGTGGCTCAGTCATTTAGCCACCTGACTTTGGTCAGGTCATCATCCTAGGCTTTGTGGGTTTGAGCACCACATTGGGTGTGTGCTCAAGCTCAGAGCCTGGAGCATGTTTCAGAATCTGACTGCCGGTCTCTCTGCCCCTCCCCTGCTCATGCTCTGTCTCTGTCTCCCAAAAAAGAAATACATACTATAAAAAAAAAACACACACCTATGAGAGTTGAGTGCAGGCTTTTTGACAAGGAGAGGTAGCAGGACTCCTGTAGAGGAGTTGGGAAGGTTGAGGTCCAAGTAGCAGCCATTTTCTGTGCTCAAGCAGAGTTTGTGGGCTCCTGTGGGAAGGGAGGTGCCGGAGTCCAGGTCCCACAGGTCCAGGGATCCCTGAAGGATTGATAGTGTCAGCGAAAGGGAGTGAGATAGCTCAGGTTACTTTGTGATCACCAGGCAGGCATCTGCTCTGTCTGATTCTCTGGCTTTATTTATAGTGAGAGGTACAAGGAGCAGAAAGAGGAGGGTATGTTAGTAAATGATTTCTCACAAATAGTTTTTCAACACAATTATGCAGATCAGGGATTCTGCAGAAGTTACAATTCTAATCTTAGTCTTAATGATTGTCAAAAAAACAGCTACAGGCACTCATGGTATTACATGGGAAGGGCAGGTATTTTTTAAGCGTCCTTTTTTCCCCCATAGGATGCAGAAGAGCAAGATATACAAAACCTCCGGCAGAGCCCTGAGAAAGCGATCTTTAGCCATGAGGCAAACAGCATTCTTTAGTAAAGGTCAGTTTTTCATGAGTAAGTGTCAGTAGGCTGTTTATAGCTCTAAGAGAAGGTACCCAGAAAAACAGGATCCCCAGTAGACACAATGTCTGCTCTTAGTGTCCCAAGATGAATGATATATTTTTGACATTTTTCACAATAGTGACTTGCAAAACATCCAGGGGTACAAAAAAGTCACTTCTCAGTTAACTGCTCAGCTAGGAGGAAAATTCTAGGTGGCTTGCCTTAGTTGCATTAGGGTGTATCTAGTTTGCTCATCTTTTCCCTGACCAGGTGGAATCACACCTCAGGGACAGGGCAGGGGGACAGGCCGCTCCGCTCCTGATACCAATCTGCAAAGCAGTCCAAGGCTTGGTGCCCAAGCAGAAATGATAGTTCCAGGAGGGAACATAGTGGTCGCTGCCTGGCGACAAGACACTTGGCATACTTGCCGTACCCTCACCAGGAATTTTCACTCAACGCTGAGTCCAAGGTGCCTCCCTACAGGGAAGTCCCCCCCACCAGAAAGCAGAGCAGGCAATCTCAGAGATGGGTCTTCAAGTAGGAGCTCATAGTTTCTCAATTGTTCCTGACAGGAAGGCTGGGAAATTGACCTTCTCTGCATTTGAAAGTCCTGCCTGCAAGAAATCTTAAGAGGGACTCTATGAGGGAAATGTAACAAGGAATAAAGGTACAAGAGACATCACTACAAACATGAACTCTACAGGGAACACAATGAATCTAAACCCATATTTTTCAATAATAACACTGAATGTCAATGGACTGAATGCTCCATTCAAACGACACAGGGTAGCAGAATGGATCAAAACCCAAAACCCA